>JBBPLT010000474.1:0-21520 GCA_038089955.1 Strobilomyces dryophilus | reverse complement strand
AAGGCTAAGGCCGTTGATCCTGAAGATAAGATAAAGAGATTAGATAAGAGGAAAGATAAGATAAGGAAGAAAAGAAAAAGATGTTAAGTCCATTATAGATGCTGGACGTGGGGCAGCGATCGTAACACTACCCCCTTCCTAAAGATCGACTTCCAGGCGATCAAAGGGAGTTTGAGCATGAGAGAGCTCCGTCAAGGAGTCTGGCCGCTTGGAAAAGAGGAGAAGGAAATCAGGACCGATAGAGAGGGCACAAGGGGCCGCGGGGTGAGAAAGGTGAAAGGTGGTCACCACGTCCTTGGCGTGGGATAGGTGTTCCCAGGGCTCCCAGGTACGATCGGAATCGTCATACCCTTTCCAATGCACCAAATATTCCAAGTGTTGGTTTTTATAGCGGGAGTCGACGACGTAGTCAACTTCCCATTTGTTATCGCGGTCCTCGGTCACAGCCACCGGTCCGGGCCGAGTGACTGGCTGACCTTCCAGACGTTCCCGATAAGGTTTGATACGGGAGACGTTGACCACAGGGTGGATGCGCATCAAGCGCGGGAGGTGCAATTCAACCGCATTGGGTCCAACCAACCGGGTGATCTTGTATGGGCCAAGCCATCGCTCGGATAGCTTGCGAGAGGCTCGAGTGAGCCGAAGATTTTCTGTAGACAACCAAACCTGTTGGCTGACCGAGTAAGGTGGGGGATCTGACCGATGCCGATCGGCGTTGTATTTCATGCGGTCCTGGGCCGCTTTTAGGTTGGCTTTAACCTGATCCAGGGTAGCCGTGATATCCGAGGAGAATTGTTGCACTGCTGGAGCAGCAAGATCCTCGATACCGAGGGGTGTTTTCGTGGGTTCAATCCCCATACGAGGAAGGTATGTCCTCGTAACTTCGAACGGAGTCTTCTTTGTCGAAGCGCTTTGTTTATTGTTTATAGAAAACTGGGCGATGGCAAGCCAGTCGGCCCATTGATCTTGTTTTTCGAAGCAGAAGATCCTCAAGAACTTTCCTACTTCTCGATTTACTACCTCCGTCTGGCCATCCGTCTGAGGGTGGAAGGAGGTGCTTAATTTAGTGTTTATGCCGAGGACCTTATTGATTTCCTGCATTACTTGTGCAGTGAATTGGGGTCCGCGGTCGGTGGTTATGGAGCGTGGAATTCCATGTAGCTTCCACACGTGATTCATGAATAAATAGGCGGTGTCCAGAGCCGAGCACTGCTTGGTGCAAGGGATGAGCTCTACCTCTTTGGAGAACCGATCTACGACTGTCAAGATCGCATCTGATCCACGGGAGGGGGGCAGATCTGTAATGAAATCTGCAGAGATGTCCTGCCAGGGACCATCGGGGATTGGCAAGGGTTGCAACAGGCCAGCTGGCGCCTGTGTCTGACCCTTGAAGCGTTGACATGTGTCGCATCGAGCGACGTAGTCCTTGATCTGTGTGGCCATACCAGGCCAGAAGTAGTTTCGAGCAACCAGCTCGAGGGTCTTTTCATAGCCGGGGTGGCCGGCAGCGGGGGCATCGTGGTGCTTCTGGATGACTTCCATCTGGAGTAGCACTTCTTCTGGTACATATAAGTACCGTCTATCCATATAAAGCAAGCCATCTCGTTCTTCTGAGATGGCGTGCTTTCTAGCCAGCTCCTGAATTTTCCATTCTGGGAGTCGGCAGGTGGCTGAGAATATTTTTGTTTTTATATGATCCCCATCATCCATGATACGGACTGTGCCGATGCTGTCCGGGGAGATGACGACAATCCCTTTGTTGTTGTCGTCGATGCCTTGTGCGTGGTCAACACGGCGAGAGAGTGCGTCTGCACGGGTCATTGTGGAGCCGGGCTTGTGGCACCACAAGGTGTTGAAGCGGGATAAATATTGAGCCCATCGGACTTGCTGACGGTTGAGATCTTGTCTCGTCATGAACCATTGTAGGTTCGCGTGGTCATTCCATATTTCGAACTGATGTCTAGCACCTTCGAGATAATGTCTCCATTGTTCCAGGGAGCGGATGACGCTTAGCAGCTCCTTGTCGGCGATCGGATAGTTTCGTTCTTCGGGCGACATAGAATAGCTGGAATAGGCGACGGGGTGCCATAGCCCGTCCTTCTCAATAGATAACACCGCTCCTGTTGCGTAATCCAAGGCTTCGCTTTCAAGCCGGAATTTGCAATCCGTATCTGGGTAGGCCAAGATAGGGGCGGTGGTGAAGTGGGTTTTAAGCGTATCAAACGCTTCTTGCTGTGCCTCTTTCCATTCGAAGGGGGTTTCCTTTTTCGTGAGGTCATTGAGGGGGCGTGCGACTTGTGCATAGCCCTTGATGAACCTTCGGTAGAAATTGGCGAGACCTAAGAAGCTCCTGACTTCTCGAACGTTTTTGGGGGTTGGCCATTCTGTGATGGCTGTAACCTTTTCATTATCCATTTTTATACCGTCCTTTCCTACGATCATCCCGAGGAAGTCCACTTCTGTGGCGTGGAAGGTGCATTTTTCTGGTTTTACGAATAGGTCATTTTCTTCGAGGCGACGCAGTACCTCGGTAACGATTTTGTTATGTTCCCTTATATCATCTGTTTTTGTGAAGATCATTAGATCGTCGATGTATACCACCACGACATCGTCCATGTCGCCAAAGAGTTCGTTCATCATGGCCTGGAACGTGGTGGGGGAGTTGCAAAACCCGAAATACATTACGAGGGGTTCGAACGACCCACGGAAGCAGACGAAGGCGGCTTTCCATTCATCGCCATCCTTAATGCAGACGTTGTTGTATCCCCATCTAAGATCCATTTTCGTAAAGAGCCTTGCTCCTTTCAGTTTATCGGCGAGCTGTCCGATCAACGGCAGTGGGTAATTGTTTTTGACTGTGTGTTCGTTAAGGTAACGGTAGTCCTGTACCATTCGCTTCCTGCCATCCTTCTTTGGCACGAAGAACACGGGACTAGTTTGCGGAGATTTCGAAGGGCGAATGTAGCCCTTCTTGAGCTGATCGTCTAAGAACGCAGTTACTTCCTCCTGTTCCTGAACTGAGAGGGGAATAATGCGGCCCTTCTTCGGCTTAAACGATTCCTTGAGCTCGATGGCGTGATCCCAGGGTTTCCTAGTGGGCATCCGCTCTGACTCCTTTTTCGAGAATACTTTTAAATATTTGTGATATTCCTTCGGAACCATTTCCTCAGGGGTTTTCTCATTTGGTTTTTCTTTCTCTGCAGCACGCAGCTGCCGGTGGACATAATATTGGAGTTCTTCCTCCTTTTGCTCTATCCTTCGCACGAACGGGGTCTTATCCTATAAGCGAGAGCATTGGCGTGGGCAACGGGTCATCTTGACCGTGCCAGTAACCCAATCTATCTCCGGATTGTGGCACTTGAGCCATGAGTACCCGAGAATGAAGGCATTCTTGCCAAGATCGGTGACTTCTGCCGTTACCCGTTCTCGATGTCCCTGAAACTTGAGGACTAATTCCGTGGCATGGGATATTGATCCTGCGGAGTTGAGGGTTCCATCCACGTTGTACACTGGAATGGGGTGTCGAAGGTTAAATAAGGGAATATTGTTTTCTTCTGCCCATTGGCGGTCGATAAAGATAGCGTTTGCGCCTGAGTCCAGAAGTGCCTTGAGATTTACATAGTTTCCTCGTCGCTCCCATGGGCAGATTCTTATCTCCATGAGGATTTCCCGCTCTGGGTGCGTGGTGCGAACGTAGGCTTTGTTGGGTATTTCCGTATTTTTGTTTTTTTGTTTTTTGAGCCGAATTAAACCCAGGTGTAATGTCCCTGGCGAGCTCCGAAGGAGGCCCGGCTGACGGCAAAGGTGATGAATAATTATCTGCAGAATCCTCGTCATCTACGATTTCTTCCACAGAGAGGGGGGAGAATCTGTTGATATTAGATCGGCCCTGAACCTTCCCAATAAGGTTCAGGCCTAAGCTTTTTCTGATTTGTTTTTCAAATTTTCATAATCGTGGAATCAAGCCCGCGCTTCTTTGAAGTCCATTCCTTGTATGGACCTTCGGAAGTCTCGTCCTTTGCCCTTATCTTGGGCCTTGGCTTCGGCGGCCTTTACGCCAGGAGTCTTGATCTCGGTGCTTTTATCGTCATCCCAGGATGTGTGGACATCGTTGTCCTCCTTGGTGGCGCGCACGTTGCGGCCATTGCCTTTGCTGTGTCTAGCGCAGTCCTTCTTGTGTCCTCCACCCAGGAACTTGCATTCCGGGCATTGGATTTTCGGTTTTGGGCAATCTTTCAAGAAGTGCCCTTCTTTGCCACAGTTGTAGCATTTTGTCGAGCGGCTTTGGACCGCGTCGATGTCCATGGCATTGGGGTCCCGGGCTTTGCCGGCGGCCCTGTTTGCCGTGCCTTTCCTTATGTAATCGAACAGGTTTTTACGCTGTCCGAGTTCTTGCAGATCGTGCTTCATCATGGCAAGATCCGCGTATCTCCTTTTTTCCATGACTAGCCGACCGAGGAGAGTGCGATCGGCGGTCTGCTCCATTATTTCCAGGAGCCTTTCTTCAGTGTACCCTGCTTGCAGGGTGTGTGTCTCGAATTTGGTGAGGTAGGTCTCTACCGTCATTGAGTCTCCTTTGAGGGCGGCCAGCACCTTCCTATTCCACTCTTGCTCGTTCGCATAGCGGAATTGATTTATTATTTTCGTGGACATTTCTGCCCACGTGATTTGTGTGCCACCCATGATGGCATTGAGGTGGGCGCATGCGAACTCGCTGGCCCCTTTTGTCATGCGGGAGAGAACCGCCTTGACCGCCGTATCTCCGTGGAGTACGCGGGCATTCTCTTGCTGCCACATTTGGACTTTCGTCCACCATTCTTCGAAGGTCTTCCCCTTGGTTCCATCGAACTCTCCGGGGTCCTTCACGATCTTAGATAGCTGGTCATTTAAACCTGCCGGCGGGGGAGGAGGGGCGGGTGGCCCTTGCGGTTGTTGTTGTAAAAGGAGGGCAATCTGTGCCTCCGCGTCTCGAAGTTGTTGCTCGAGGGCGGCCATGCCCTGAGCCATTGTATTGGTGTGGTCCTGCCACCTTAGTCGTTGTCTCTCCGTGTCCTCGAGATGTCCTCGGAGGGCGTTGGAGAAGGGTTGCCACCCGTCAGTGGCGGCGAGAATATTGAGGGCGTCGGTGAGGGCCTCAGGAAGCTGGATATGGGCCATGTCGTATAGGTGGTGTCAAAAAAGGATATATTCAAAGGGTACGTAAATTTAAAGGTATCGCTTCGGCTTGTGAAGCGAGTGTCTTGGACGGAGATTGATTCTTGTTATTCCGTCGGGGAGGGGTTGGTCTTCTCGCACAATCCTTTTTTGGCGGAAGGGCTTGAAGGGCACACGTCTTTGTGCTACTTGGGGGCGAGGCTCCGCGGGTCCTTCTATTCACGGCTTTTTCGTTACTAACTTCAGAGCTTCCTCTAACTCCGGGGTCTCTCTCTCTCGTTTAATACCGTACTCGCTGATACCTCTCAAGGGTGACAGTCGAGACGGTCCAGCGACGGATGGGGTCTGCTGGGGTAATGTGGTAGCGGGTACGTAAGGGGGGAGGGGCGGCGCGTCGTTGGGGTCGAGATACTCGTACAGAATTTCTCCTGGTTCCGGTGTCTCGGCGATGACCGACTGCTGGTCGATCGGGATGGGGGGGTTGATCTGAACGTTCTCTAGGAACCTCGGATCCACTGACCTTGCGTATAAGGCGAAGGCAGGCTCATCGGATGGCGCGTATGATAGATCTTCCCAGAGGCAGGGCGTAAGATCTCGGCTAAGCTCCCTCAAGAAGCTTGTGAAGGGGGAGCGGGGTGGAAGCGGCGGAGCGGGGCTCCAATCTGAAAAAGGGGTGAGAGAGGGGGACGGCGTAGGCTCTTCAGGCGACTGCTCCCGATCAACGTTTGATGCAGCGAGCGCGTTCCTAGCGTTCTCCTCAGAGACCACTACTCTAGCCTCGTACGGGTGAGAAAGCCGTAGAGGGGGTAAGCGCGAATCGGAAGCGAGGAAGGGTTTAAGGGTCGCGTGAAAGCGGATAGGCACTAAGCGAACTCCGTTGAGTCTGTGCGCTATCTCCTTCGAGGAACCCGGCACGCACTTGTGACGTGGGGATGCGAGCGGGTATGAGTGAAGAGGTTGGTAGTCGAGGGAGGGGAGAGTCTAGTTCAAATGATACAACCCTAAGACCTGAAGTCCTCAAGTTACCACTTGTCAACCAAAGCTCTTTTGGAGGGGAGAGAGTTGGCGTCTAGGCTGGGGCCTTAGAGAGGAGGATACCCAAGTGAACTAGACTGGGGATGCCAGTCGTCGTGCGCTGGGTTTATATATTCATGGGCTACATAGGTTTACATAATACGTTCTGTCTATAAGAGTCCATACCCTATGCCCTGGGTGTAGGAGTGTGGCTGAAACATGTCTCAAGGGTGAAACATGTGTGATCAGGAATGGAAGAAGAAGAAGAGAAGCATACCACAGCCGTGCGGTGGTGGGAGAATGGAAGGGAAGCATGCACAGCACTGGGCTGTGTCAAGGGATGCGTCAAGCATGGGTGAATGATGAAGAAGGTGAAACGAGTGACGATGGTGCAGAGATCAGAGGGCAAGGCTAAGGCTGTTGATCCTGAAGATAAGATAAAGAGATTAGATAAGAGGAAAGATAAGATAAGGAAGAAAAGAAAAAGATGTTAAGTCCGTTATAGATGCTGGACGTGGGGCAGCGATCGTAACATTATTCCCCAATGACACTGACGCCGTATTAGACATTGAACCATCGGTCTTCCACGCCCCAGCCAGTAGCTGGGACGAGGAGACTGAACCTGAGCTCTCGCACCCCGATCTCCAGCTGTACATTGCTGCCACGTTAGCCAACTTTCGCGCCGATCAGGCGAAAGACAAGGGCAAGCGGCCTCAGCGTTTTGATGGCGTAGAGATAACGTCACACAAGCCCAGTCACCCCGGTCCTCGTGCAGCTTCGGTCACAGAGGAGATCGTCTCACTGGCGGTCGAGGCAGCTCGGTCTACCTCCCCGGGCACATCCAAGGCCGTGGCCACTGCACCGACACAGTCTCGGCCGGCACCGCCGCCGGCGCCCACACTACCAGCTATTCCTCCTACTCGCCCGAACCCTACTCATGCTTCCACTGCCCCTGCCGGGCAGTTTAGATATACGTTTCCCATCGAAGACGATACCGCCCCCGCGTGTATCCTTGACCGAGTACTTGGGACTACCGTCCCGGTCCCGGTCAGGGACCTCTTTTGTATAGCCCCGGACGTCAGATGACAGATCCGGGAGCTTTCCACCACTAAACGTATCCCCCTCACTACCGCTAACGTCGTCCAGGTTAACGAACTCCACGGCCGCAATCCTGCTGCAGTTGAGCGAGAGTTCGGCGACCAAGTACACCGGAGTGACGATGGACTCATTGTCGCTCACCATAGTATCCCGCTTCGGTCTATTGACACGAAGGTCGCCGGCACCGGTCGTTCAATCACTGGTGTGCTCGATACCGGCTCCGAGATCGTTGCCATGCCCAAATGGGTGTGGGAATCGCTCAGTCTACCGGTTCGGTCTGACCACGTCATGACCATGTCAAATGCTAATATGAGCACCGAGTCGACGATCAGTGTCGTGGAGAACCTCCGCCTGGACTTCAGCGCCAGCGAGGTTTGTCTCCAGGTCCAAGTTGTCCCCCGGGCCAATTTTGACCTTCTACTTGGTCGTCCTTTTCATTGCCTGCTGAGCGCGTCTACGGACGATTTCCCCAACGGTTCTCAGACTGTTACTCTTCATGACCCAAACTCGGGCAAAGAGTACAAGATACCGACCCGCTCTTGGACAGAAGGTTGCCCCCAGTGTCGCCAGGGACTATTCTGTGCCAACCACCGGAGCGTCGTCGAGGTGGGTTTTTGAGTTTCAATGATCTGCTGAAAGGTTGGGGAGATTCGCCCACTACATTCCCGTTTTCCCGCTCTTCTACCGTCTCATCTTTCATCGCCCGGTCTTCGTCGTTTTCACCGCCGGACATTTTTTCTTCACATCGGTCTTCCATATATTTGTTTCTCGCTTCCACACAAACCTCTATAACACCATCTCACGTTACCGCTTTTGACTCGGTCTTCTCATTTGACCTGGTCACTCACTCCCTGGCTTACAAGCCGGTTGCCAAGAAGGTTCGACCGGTCGCGGCTCCTCTTGAGGAGGAGTTTTGTGTACTGCGCCGGTTACCTGACGATCCACTGGCCGGTCTAGTACCACTGCCGACTCATCCCCCGGAATTCACCCCCGGTCTTTGTTTCACACAGGAGCACTGCAATGTGCTTAACCTCGACCCCGCCGACTGGCTTTGGCCTGAAGAGCTGAAGTTGGTCCGGTGGATAGTCCATAACCACGAGACCGCCTTTGCTTGGATTCCAACCGAGCGGGGCCGGTTAGACGAACGGTACTTTCCACCGGTCAAGATACCGACCATACCTCACACCCCGTGGGTACTGCGCAACATACCAATACCACCCTCGGCCTGGGATCAGGCCATTCAAATCATCAAAGACCGAATTGCCTCCAGAGTGTACGAACCGTCTGCTGCAGCTTACCGGTCCCGCTGGTTCTGCATGCTAAAGCAGGACAGCAAGACGCTCCGGCTCGTCCACGACCTCCAACCACTCAACGCCATCACCATCTGGGACTCATCGGTCCCACCGTTTGTCGAGCACCTTGCCGAGTCTTTCGGTGGGTACGTGGTCTACAGCATGATGGACCTCTTCACCAGCTATGATCAAAGACCGCTCCATGTGGACTCCCGAGACGCAACGACTTTCAATAGTCCGCTCAGCCCACATCGTCTCACCACTCTCCTGATGGGACACACTAATGCCGTCCAAATTTACCAGGCCGACATGGCCTTTATTTTACAGGATGAAATCCCTCACCACACAATGCCGTTTATCAACAATCTACCGGTCAAGACCAAGACGACCCGATATCAAAAACCGGATTGCTCTTACGAGACCATACCAGAAAATTGGGGCATCCGGAAGTTCATTTGGAATCACCTTGTCGTCGTTCACCGAATCCTACAGCGGCTGCAGAATGTCAATGCGATGGTCTCAGCCAAGAAGTTCGTGCTTGCCGCCCCAGATGCTACAATCGTTGGGCACAAGTGCACCGCCGCCGGTCACATACCGCATGAGGCCAAGGTCCAGAAAATACAAGACTGGCCAGAGTGCAAGACCGTGACGCAGGTCCGAGGCTTTCTCGGCACCTGTGGAGTGGTCCGGATATTCATCTGGGACTTCGCCGCTATCTCTCGGCCCCTGGTTAACCTCACCAGGAAAGGCATACCGTTCGAGTGGGGTGACGCCCACTGGGCCGCTATGACTCGTCTCAAGGACGAGATCATAAAGTCCCCTGTGCTTCGCCGGCTGGACTATGAGTCCGGTCAGGAGGTTGTCCTAGCAGTCGACACGTCAGTCATTGCCATCAGCTTCATCCTATCCCAGGAAGGAGACGACGGTAAACGTTATCCCAACCGCTTTTGTTCTATTTCACTCACCGCTGTCGAGAGCTGCTATTCGCAGGCCAAACTCAAGCTATATGGACTATTCCAGGCCCTTCGATCGGTCCGGGTCTTCATCTTCGGCATCTCCAACCTTGTTGTGGAGATGGATGCCAAGTACATGAAGGGCATGATTAACAACCCTGACCTTACACTGAATGCGACCATCAACCGGTGGATCGCTGGTATCCTCCTTTTCCATTTCGAACTTCGTCATATCCCTGCCGATAGGCACACCGGCCCTGATGGTCTATCTCACCGACCGTCCTCGGATGATGACCCGCCAGAGGTAGACGACGTTGAGGGCTGGCTCGACGACTCTTACTCTTTCGCCGTTACCATTCTCAATGACCGTGCTCTTCCTTACGCCGCCTCATTTGCCTTCACCGGATGCTCCCCCCATTTTACGTTCTATCTTTCTTCTCGCCCGCTTCAACCGGTCGGCACAGATTCTTTGCCGCCGCCGGCCCCACATTTCTCGCTTACATACGCATCGGTCTTCACCTCTTCTGAGGCCGATGAGGACTCTGCACCGGGACCGTCCCCTGATGACCGGTCTATTCATCGGTCTACCAAGGCCGAGGCTAGAGACGCCCGGATTCGTTCTATTTGCACTTTTCTCGATACTTGCATTCGCCCCGCTGACCTTTCAGACACCGAGTTCCAGATGTTTGTTAACTCGGCGACAAAATTCTTCATCCTCCACAGCTCGCTCTGGCGCCGAGAACCGCACGGTCGCCATCAGCTTGTGGTGCCGGTAGACCGGCATCTCGGACTGATAAAAGAGGCTCACGACGACCTCGGGCACAAGGGTGTCTTCACGGTCCAGACCCGGCTGCTGCTCCGCTTCTGGTGGCCAATGCTGGTCAACGACATCAAATGGTTCGTCCGGACCTGTCACGAATGCCAGGTTCGGCAGACCAGTCGTTTTCATATCCCACCGACCGTGCCAGTCATCGGCGGTCTATTCTGCAAGGCACACATCGACACAATGTTGATGCCCCAGTCTGGTGGGTATCGGTATATTGTCCAGGCTCGGTGTGCGCTCACGGCTTACCCGGAGTGGCGCATGCTGCACTCTGAGAACGGCACCGCTCTTGCCGCTTTTATTTTCGAGGACCTCCTTTGCCATTGGGGTCCTCTATCCGAAATTGTTACTGACAACGGCCCCACTTTTATCCAAGCCCTAGATGTTCTCGCTGCCCGGTATGGCATTCGCCATGTCCGGATCTCCCCCTACAACTCCCAAGCCAACAGCGTCATTACGATGTCCGGGAGGCCATCGTCAAAACTTCCCAAGGGGGGAAGTCTCGCTGGCACATTGCTGCTCACTCGGTCTTTTGGGCCGAGCACATAACCATACTCCGGTCAACCAGTCTTTCTCCTTACTTCATGGTTCACGGCGTCGAGCCGTTGTTTCCATTTGATCTCACCAAGGCGACGTTCCTCGTTCCTCCCCCAGATACCAACCCGTTGGCGCCATCCAGACTGATAGCCTGGAGAGCCCGCCAGCTCCAGAAGCGTCAGGAGGACTTGGCATCCATTGGGGAGCGAGTACTCAAAGCCCAATTCGAATCGGCCAAGCACTTTGAGGCCGCCTTCAAAAACAAAATAAAGGACTTCAACTTCCTCCCGGGAAGTCTGGTCCTCGTTTGTAACACCCGCATCGAAAAGGAGCTCAACCGGAAAACGAAGCCAAGGTACCTCAGGCCAATGGTGGTCCTTCGCTGGACTGCCGGCGGCTCGTATCTATTGGCCAAGTTGGATGGGGCGGTCTCTAAGCTGCACTATGCAGCATTCCAACTAATACCCTATTACCCCCGCTTCAGCACGACGATACTGGTCACTGAGCTGACCAGTCTAGATGAGGAAGAATTACAAACGATTGCCGGTGAGGATGTCGCCAAGCCAGACGACGACGACTCGGACTCTTACGACCCGGGCTAGTCATGCCCAGGCAAAAAATACTATACATTTCCCGTCTCTGTTTCACCCCAGGATTAGACTGGTGACTCATACCTCTCCAGCCCAAAAATACTGAAAAACTCTGATTGCACAGACATTTACTATACACCGCCGACTTACGGAAAAGAACAAAAACATATAGTCCGTTTCCCTTCTCTCCGTGTCTCTTTAACCCAGAACAAGTACTGCTTCACTTCTAATGCATGCTGAGACACCGTGCCCCTTGCTAACGATATACCGCCGATAGACTGATAGACCGATAGACCGATAGACCGAAAAACAGAAAAACAGTAGGCATAGATAATGATAGACAACCGAAGAAAACAAGCCGGGTGGACCCCCGCACGCAATTATTCTCCCCCCACTCCATCCGCTTACTTATCTCGTCATGCTTCGATTCGCTTTCAGACCGGTTATACATTGTCCGACGGTCTATTTACAACATGCTGCAATTTACACTACGGGGGACCAACTACTCCACCCTACCCCTCAACCTTGAACGCCTCCATCTCGTTGATGATTTCACTGATCTCCTTGAGGATCCGGTCTTGCTTGACCTCGAGGTGCTTGAAATCAGCCCAGACTTGGTAGAGCCGGTCATGGGCCTTGTTGAGCCGTGCGGTCAGATGGTCAAGGCGGTCTTGAGCCTTCGTCTGGTCGGCCCGGTTCTTCGCCCTCGTCTTGGGCTTGGGCTTGGGCTTCGGTTTGGCCTTCCCTTTCCCCTTCGTCTTGGCGGGGGCACTCTCCTCTAGCTCGTCCTCCTCATCGCGCTCCTCTTTGCTGTCCAAGTCCAGCTCGATGACCGGCCCTGGCCACTTGCTCGACCCCGCCTTGGCCACTCCGCGGATGGACCGAACTGGCCGGGCAATCGCTGCTCGACCGGTTAGATGCACCACCGATCAACACTCTATCACGTACCTTTCTGCGCCTCCACCGCCTTCGCCAGCACCGCCTTTCTTCTTGTACCGCGCCGACCAGCGGAATGGCTGCACGCCTGCTTGAGCAAGTTGCACCGGGCGCACGCGCTTCCAGGCCCAGGTGCACACGTCCCCGCCACCTTGCTCTTGATGCAGGCAGCGCAGGGGATCCAGTCGTCATCTTCATCCTCATCGTCGTCATTGTTGGCCTGCTCTTCAGACGTCTCGGTTGGGGCCTTTGCCTTCTTCGTTGCCGCCGCGTCCTTATCGCCATCGTCCTCCTCCCTTCCCCGCTAGACCGCCGTCAGTAGCAACCATTCTCGCACTGTCGGCCATGTACCTTGACCCCCGATGAGGCCATCGACCCAGCGCCCGACGAGGCTGCCTGGCGATCTACCTCCGGGGCGACCTGCCGCTCCATCTCGTTGACCTCCATCAAAGTCCCCTGCGTGGGGACCAGCGGTTCTTCTTTCACAGGATCGGGCACCGGCGGTGCCTTCTCTCGCGCCGACCACCCGGCTTGCATGCGTTCAGCCTCAGCCAGCTTCGCCGTGAGCTCACCATCGAGCTCAGTCTTGAGGTGCAGGGCCTCTGCTTCGTGCCCGGCAGCCTCCCATTCGTCCTAGATCGACCACAGATGAGTCCTTGCGTTGGAGAAAGAACCTTTATTACGCACCATAGCCTGGCCGAACTCGGCCACCCACATGTCCTGCTCCTCCCTGAGCCCGTCTTGATCAGCCAGCATCGTTTTCTCGAGGATCTCGAGTCGGTCCGTGGCATCTTGGTATCGGCGGCACACCTCGGAGCGATGATTAGCCCCGGCGTTCGTCATAGACTGGAACTTGTCGAGGCGGCTGGTGAATTGGGCCATGGTCGACCAATGATGAGAGATGAGGGGAAAGATAGAGAGAGTCCACCGAGCGGACTCGCGGTTATACAATCCACTAAAAATTCTAACTCCGCTTTGTTCTTAGGTCACACCATCACGTGACCTGACTGGGGACAGTCAGAACACAAAGTCCCCTGCGGATGTAGAGACCAGTAGGCCTCTACGGTCGTATCACCCATTCCTACCACATTCTGACCATACATTTCCTTCCCCCAAGCCTCCTTATCCCACTCTCGTCCCTCCTATCTCACTCTGAGCTTACTTACCATAGACCGAGTACATAGACCGACGACCGGTCCTGAGCCAGTCGCACCGGTCCTGGTTTTCTGAAGACCGGTTTGTTCGACCAGCCCGGCGGCTTGCTACTTGTATCTCCGGACCTTGCCACGTATGTTCGCGCCCTCGTTACTGTTGTCTCGGCGCCGACCTTAGAGTTGGCGCCCTTGTTTTACCTCATTTTACCTCTTTCCCCCATTTACCTTGATAGACTTACCTACTCGTTGTCAAGTCTCGGCAGACCCGGACTATATAGCGATGTAGTTAGACTTATGCAATCCAGCTTCCGTTTGGCTCACAACCACCGTTCACTGTCTCGGCCCGTTGCCGATTACCGTCACCATCACCATTCACCGCCTCGGCCCGTTGCCGATTTACCGTCACCGTCACCGTTCACCACTTCGGCCCGTTGCCGACCATCGTCACTGTCACTGTTCACGCCCCCGCTCATGACCGCCTCGCCGTTCGCTTGTTCCAACTGCATTCTCACTCAAAGACCGGTCTACTGGTCTTGTTCTACGCCTACCGGCTTCGTTCTACTCAGCGTCCGGACTACTGGTCTATCAACCAGCCCAACCGGCGCACCTTCTCAAGCACCCGGACCGCCAGTATCTTGTTCTCGATTGACGTTCCTCTTCCCAGACCTCTACCAGGGTCCTCTAGGGGCGACCTGCTCGCTCCTACACACCCCCTCTGATCTCCTGGACTTGTCCCCGGGCTAACTGGACTTACTCACCTTAGTCCACCCAGGACACCTTGGATCTTTAAACCATCCTCGCCACTTGTCGACTCGACCTAGCCCTCCAATGCTCCAGTTACCATGTGTACTAGTTAGAAGCTGTATCAAATGCTTTTCCATGAAGTTCAGGGTGATAGTATATGATGATCATGTGTACCTGAAGACCCAACACACACGTTATCTCTCGACCTCCTTCATCAATGATCCCAAACACGCTGTAATGCCTGCTCTCGTTCACTGCTTTTGTCAAGCCTACAAGTGCAAGGGCACGCTCGTCTCACAATCAACGAAGAGGACTCATGACCGTGCTGATCTTCGACAGAGGACGACTGCTTCTCAAACGATCCACAGGGGGATCGTACATCCACATGCAGTTTCAAATCTACTGCATGGACCTTCGCTCGTCAAGCCATATCCGACATGAGAGGCGATCATGCCACCAATACTTGAGTTTCCCGATCCTGTTCCTACCTCTCCGTGTGCAGTTGAGCAACAAATGCTAGACCATGGAATGCTCACCCAGGAGGACCTCGATATCCAGGTCCATGGCTCTTTGCTTCTGAATCTAGGCCACAACTTCCACTCCCCAGAGGCTCTCATCGATGCAGTGGGTTACTACACCACTTGCAACACGTTAACAAGTGCCGGTGCACATCCTCTTACGAGCTACAACACACACAAACCACCTCAGGATGTCCACAGTGGACATCAGGACCTAGACAACATTGCAGAACACATCAGGAGCCAAGCCAGAGATAATAGTATGGACATCGACGAACCACTCAAGCCAGAGCCTGAGATACTGCATTACAACAAAGCATTCGATGGTGATCACAATGATGATCTTGACCAAGACAACTTGGAGGCTTCACTCTCACTTGACATAATCAATGAGACTGGTCCTGATCCTTTCGAAATGCCTCTGTATACATGAGATAAGCCTCAAACAGACTTGGCACCTCACCTTGTCATAATATATGCGATGGTGACCTGGCTAAACTTGCAATGGCATCTTCCATGGGCTGCATGCAATGCTGTCCTGGCGATCCTTGCATGTTTACTGGCATGTCTGTGTCCGCAGCTAGAGAGGCCATTCATTACTTTGCAATCTGCAATGAGGTCACTCTCACTTGATCCACCGATCCCTTTACTTCCTGTCTGCCCAGGCTGTCTTGATGTCTATTCTCCTGCTGAATCCATTCATACTTGAGATTCATGCCTCGACTATTCAAAGGACCTGTTCATTCCTGACAAGACCAAGCGAGGAAACAAACGGTCACTGGCAGGCAGACTCCCATACATCAAGTATCCATACTTTCCACTTTCACAGCAAATTTACTTGTTACTTGCAATGCCAGGTCTTGAGAAGGTCTTAAATGAATGGCACACAAAACCTCATGAACCAGGTGTATACCAAGACATTTTCAATGGCGTGATATGTCATTCAAAGCTCAGAGCTCCCGATGGAACAGTGTTCTTTTCCAACAGGGCCGATGAATCCATGGGACCTAATGATGAGCTTCGAATTGGTGTGAATCTTGGCGTTGATTGGTGCGAGAAACAAACAATGTGTTTCATATCTGTTTCACTCCTCAAATGACAGGTTTTCTTACACTCAGAGTAACATTGTGCCATTCCATTCATCTTGTCCGACATTGTTTTCTATCTGCAACCTTCCTCCTGAATTCAGGTATGAAAATATCATGCTGCCTTGGACCTCCCATCTTGACAAAATAGGTATTGAACGGCGAATCTTCTCCTCACAAGCATCCTACCAGGTCCTAAAGAACAGAATCCAGACCGGATCCAATGATTTCTCCACCCCATCATCTCCGACTTAGTATGCCTTTGGAAACATGGTATTTAGGTACCCACAGAGTCATGTCCTGAAGGTTTATTGATTTTTTTTTTTTGAAAAATGTTGACCAATGACTCTTGTAGGGTGCTTGGTTCGTGTGATACTAGTGGCCGTCGTCTGCGACAAGCCTGCAGCACACAAGCTTGGTGGTTTCGGGTCACATTCGCATACTAACTTTTGCACTAGCTGTTGGATCTCGCAAGCGGATAAGGACAAACCAGATGCCTTTCGCAAAAATGGTGAGTGATATCCTTTACATCTTGAACTAGTTGAGCTCTGTTCACAGCCTTTCCTGAGTGGATGAATGCACAACAGCGACAATATGGACAAGACTATTTGAAGCTCAAAACAACATATGCATGCAAGAATTTTGTCAAAGAGTTTGCGACACGTTATTCTGAACTATCTCGCGTCCCATACTTCAACCTGGTTGAACAAATTGTAATTGACCCGATGCATAACTTATTTCTTGGTGATCTATGTTTTTATTGTCCACCCAGCTGTTTTGACCGCGTTTTTTTGCAAGCAGGCCTCGTCAAAACCCTTTTTTTTCATATTTGGGTGCAAGGGAAAATTCTTTAGCCAACTCATGAGCTATGCATTTTCCATCAAATGCTCTCTGAGGTGAGTCTCTTAATCTCGTCCCTCATGCAATTCAAACTTAATGTGTGATGCAAAGTTCACTGTACCCTCAGCATGTGGTAAACTTCCCACAGAAATTGGCATGCCATCAGGTGGCTCGCTGTCAGCTGATCAGTGGCTACTGTTATCAATGCTATATGGTCCAATCGTCATATGTTTCCCTATTTTTTTTTTGAAGCTATAATAAGCAAATTTCCAGACCCCTCAACTCTGGAGTGCCTGCTTGCCCGATGCTGACAATCAGCAGATTCTCGCTGACTGTGTCTCACTCATCACACGCCAAGAGGCTGAGAAGGTAGCTCAGAGCCTCAAGAAGGCTGCTGATGCGAGAGCCCTAAAAGCAACAAAAGCCCAAGGCAAGGATGCTTACGAAGCTGAGAAGGCACACATTGCCCAAGATAAGTTGGCTGTGACAGAAATGAAGAATGTTGAGAAACTCAGGGTCGCTGCAGCAAAGCAGGCAGAGAAGGTTCACATCCAGGCGATGAAGAAGCTTGAGAGGGCAAGAATTGCTGAGCAGAAGCAGGTAAGCACCTCATGTTCACCATATAGTCATTATTCATATAAACAGTCTTAGCTCGCAAAGGTAAAGGGTCGCATGGGAGGCTCTACAACCTTGAGCCACAGCATGCCCATTGTCAACCCTGTCAATGAAAACCCAGTCGTGGATGAAGGCCACTCTCTAGCTGACGATGTCAAGGAGGAGCTCAAGTTCACCTTGCATCCAGATGATCCAGCAAATTTTCTGAAGATTTGCTTGGCTCTCTGGCTACTTATTCAATGTCAAATCTATGATGCTGATATTGACAAGGCTGATCAACTCCTTCGTGAATATTGTACAGAGCTGATATGGGTAAGATTCGTTTAACATGTTTTCATGTCTAATTTATTGCTTTAGTTCTACGGTTCGAGTTGCATAAGGCCAAACCACCACTATGCAACACATATCTCATCTTTCATCCAGAACTTCGGTCCACTACATGACTTCTGGACCTTTCTATTCGAGCGCCTCAACAAGATTCTTAAGTCATTCAATACAAACAACCATTCAGGAGGGGAACTTGAGACGACATTCTTCTGCGATTTTCATCGCATGTGTTTGTCAAATCATCTTGTGAGTTATGATCCATCTTCAGTTTCATTGCTTAAGTGCAGGTTCAGACATATGTGCTCTTACAAGATACCAGTAACTCGCTGTCAAGCGATGTTGCTGAGATAATGCTTAAAGCATCATGTGAAGAACGTGGAATTGTGGCTGGTTTGGCTGTGCTGTCAAAGGACCTTGAAGAGGTGCATGCGGATAGTATGCCCACTTATGAATTGAGCATTATCAGTCACTAATATCAACTTTGTTAGGCAATCAATCATACAGGCTAAGTCCACGATGTCAGAAAAAGTGGATGTCAGCCGAAACAAATGTCCTTCTTGCCAAGACTCTTAATTTCAACATGCCCAACAAACCTATTCACTGTCCATTCAATCAGCCACTGGTGGCATCAAGCATCCTTCTCAAGTGGGATGCAACCTTTTTCGACTACGTTGTTGTCCATGGAAAGCGCTACTATGCTTCCAAAACAACCGGATCATGCACATTGTCCTTTGTTCAAGTCTCAATACCTCGTCTGGGCTCTGACTCACTGCAAGCCTATGGCGAAATTCAAGAAATCTTTCAGTTCAATCAAGACATTCATTATGCAAATGAATTCATGTGATTCGTGCGCATGCGGTGGTTCAAACCATGGAATGGGAAATGAGAAGATCTCTGGGATGCCTTGTAAGTTCTTGTTCATATCACCTCTCCATAGCTAACTACTCTGCGAAGTGCTGCTGTGAATGTACGACTATGGAAGTTGGAGGAATACCTCAATGATGACACAATGTTACCTATGTTGATCCCTCCAATATGGATACACGGTCAATTGGCTATGAAGACAGTTGTTATCTGTCTGCAGAGAATGAAGGTTTGGGCAACCATCGAGTTAGCTAAGGTACACAATCTGAAGACATCTTACGATAATAGAGCTAACTTTAAACAGTAACAGATGCTTATGTGTAATGGTTGACAAAATGATTTATGAAATGTTGTGACGAGCAGATATCAATTTACATGTGAGATATGGTATCAGAAGCTTGTGTTGGCCCCTCAGTGGGTATTTCCTCCTCATCTCCCTACTGCGCAATCCACTCAGCTAAATCCTGCAGATAATCGCAATCTTCTGTACTAAGGTCCCTTTCCTTTGCTTTTTCGTAGAGGTTCTTTAACCATGGCATCCCTTCGATGACCTCCACGGATGGACGAGTTTTCAACCACACTAGATTGACCATTAGGGTATATGGTTTCGACAGTGGTTTCTTCTGTGAATTCAGTGCGCGATCTCTCATCTTAGAAGGGTGAGCATCAAATAAGTTTTTTTTCACGTTTCCTGGATACTTGACGATGCTTTGTGGCTGATGGTTGAGGCTCTGTGGCGTCTGCTTGTGTTGATGATCCGGCGTCATTTGGAGAGACTTCACCTCGCTTTGCAAATGCATCCAAGATGCATAGGAATGTGACGTACTATGAATCAACGACACAGGTGAGCTGTTAGCCAAATTTACATGAACTGCTTACATCTAGTGCTCACCATTGCAGTCTGATGACGATCTTTGCTGTCTTGCCAGCATTTTGCTTTTGTTGGCGAGTCTTCGAATTTTCACTTAGGGTTTCTTCATTATATGATAGGCTCTTGGACATGAAGTCCGTGTCGATCATTGCAAGCACACCATCAGCTCTGTATTTGGCTTTGAATGCTGAAACAATGGAGCGGTGACTACTGGCAATTTTTTCAGGCCAGTCACCATAACCATTAAATGCACATGACAGCTGGAAAGCACGCATGATGGCACAACGTGAGCGCTGTCGGTTCCCTCTTTGTTTTTGCTCATATTTTTTCTGTTTCTCATCGTCGTTAAAGGTGGCAATCTGTGAAGCAAGGTTGCGGAAGTAATTTTTGACCATCTTGGTGATGATGTCGCAATCATAGTCATTATCCTCTATTTGTGCTTTTCCTCCCCCCTGTCATAAAGCCTAGGACACAGTGAGTCATTGCTATTTTACATGACACGTAAACTGACACTCTCGTTATCCCATATGCAGTGGATAACTTCGGCAATGAACTTTGCATTGACCCCTTGGTCGATCTTCGCTCCCCATGCCAGTCGCCAAACATTCTTTCCATCCACAGAAAGGTAATCTTCTCCATTTGGATGTGCAGATTGCACTGCTAATGATTCAATACACTGGGATGTTCCAAGAGAAATGTCGACACCACACAGATCAAAGAACATTGGGTGAATGACTGCCTTACATCTGAAAAAAGCAAATTGGTAAATGCTATTGGTATGTATACCCACCTTGAGCTTAGGGTGAAGGTTTGATACGTTCTTTGTACTAGGTTGTTTCACCATCTTTGCCATCATTGACGTCTTGGAGAGGGTGCTCAGGGTAGATTGCATCTTTTCAGTACGTTCTTCATTTTATTGGAGACGTGCGCTGAATGAATCTTGTGCTTTTAGTATATTCTGGTTTGTGGATTTGATGCCGGACATCCATGTGTTGATTTTTTGAAGCTGATCAATTATCATTCGCAAGGGGTCAGATGGACTTGATAGAGGCGTCGTGAAGACGTCCTGATGGTAACTTATCACGGCAGAATAACCACCAGGAGCTGCCATCAATGTGCAAGACATCTGGGGGGTGTTGGTCACAGAGAACCTTGCAAAATTGTACAGAGGACCCATGGAGTGTCCTCTCAAGTCCCCAAAGGGACCTAGTGGCACCATGGCTCAGAGGGGGGACGTGGATGTACGATCACTACGATCAGGTTCTAGTGAGTTTTTTTCAGTCATAAAGACAATTAACTCACATATACCCGGGAAAGCCTGTCAACGCTTTATTGAACATCAAGTTTCCAGAAGGATCTACAGTGCTACCAGGCCTCAATTGATCATACAGGCCCTGGTTGCTGCTTGGCTGAGGCACATGGTAAGTACTAGTTCACATTGCTCGTTGACTTATGTGGCTTAACATACCGTATTTTGTGGCACAGGCTGCCCGTTAAGAAGCGTGCTAAGCTCACCAGCATGTCAATGCTGGTCCACCTGAGTCCCGACACCATCCGGACGAACTCAAAACTGCCCGAGACCTGAATACATAGTGAGGCGAGTGGGGAGAAGGGGACAAGAAACTGTACGATTTTTTCATTCGCCAGCAAACCAGGTAGCCTGCTTCCTAGAGTGATCTACCTGTACTATATCCAGACACGTTGTAGAGCGCTAGCTTGCTCTACAGTGCTATCCACGCATTCCCCCATCGTCCACACACCATTCCAAGCTCCTAAACCTCACCCCGATTTAAAGAACCTAGGTGTCCTGGGTGGACTAAGGTCAGTAAGTCCAGTTAGCCCGGGGACAGGTCCAGGTGATCAAGGGGGTGTGTAGGGGCGATCCGTTCGCCCCCAGAGGACTCTGGAAGAGGTCTAGGAAGAGGGGAGTCGACCAAGAGCAAGAAACCGGCAGTCCGGGGCCTTGAGAAGGAGCGCCGGTTGGACCGGTCGATAGTCCGGTAGTCCGGTCGCTGAGTAGACGAGGCCGGCGAGCGTAGGATGTGGTCGGTAAACCGAAATTTTGAGCGAGAACGGTGTTGAGACGAGTGAACTGTGATAAGGTC
>JBBPLT010000473.1:0-21558 GCA_038089955.1 Strobilomyces dryophilus | reverse complement strand
GGTGGTATCTTGGCAGGGGTGTCCCAAGGTCCTGGCCGAGCGTGGGGCCTCATATCATAAGACCAAAGTGTCGAGTGGTTACTTAGACTCGACCAAGCTCGACCGCCGGAGAAACTGGGGTAGCAAATGAACTACTGTTCTTCACAGAACCCCGGGAAAATGATGAGTAACGCTGTCCCGACAGAGACAGACTGGGCCTAAAACGACCGGAGAGGAGGTTCTGGTTGCGCTCGATGTAATGCTATGGCTAGGAGACGGTTCTAGAGATCTGCATGGGTTGGGTAACCCGTGGGTTACATGGGTTACCTGGTCACGAATATCCGGCGCCGTCATCATCGCGAGACGAGGGAATGGGAGAGGGCAACGCGTCCCCATGCCTGTTGTCGTATCGTCATCGCTGAGACGGTGAGAATGAGGGTGAGAGGAGAGGGCGTCGTCATCGTCGTGCCGGCGCGGTTGTCATTGCAAGACAAGGGAGTGCGAGGGGGCAACACGTCCCTGCGCACGTCGTCGTGTCGTTGTCGCTGAGACGAGGGCGAGGGGGCGAGAGTGAGGGTGATGGGGAGGCTGTCCTCGCGTCCTGGTCTTTGTCGTGTCGCTGTCGCTGAGACGAGGGCGAGGGGGCGAGAGTGAGGGTGATGGGGAGGCTGTCCTCGCGTCCTGGTCTTTGTCGTGTCGCTGTCGCTGAGACGAAAACAACGGTGAGGGGGCGACGGCGCTGTACTGAGACAAAGGTGAGGGCGTGAGGGCGAGGGCGAGGGTGTCGTCGTCGTCGCGAGACGAGGAAGTGGGAGAGGGCAATGGCAGTCCTCACGTCCTCGCGGCCGTCGTTGTGTCGTTGTCACTGAGACGACAGAGGGGGCAAGGGGGAGAGGGCAAGGGCGTCGTCGTTGCGTCGTCGCCGTTGTGTTGACGTCATGTTGGTGCCGTTGTCGTCGTGAGACATGGTGAGGGTGAGGAGGCTTTTTAATTTTTCTGATATCCACTGCAGACGGTCTGCGGCGCGGTCAGGACTGCTTGCCGTAGGGGGCCTAGGGCCCGAACGCTATTCCACTTAGGCGGAGTAACCCGATTCAACAACTGCAGTGCGCGAGCAATGGCAGGGAACACAATGCAATGATATATGGTCAAATCGAACCAACCGAGAACAGACAGACGATCGAGGTGCATGGATTGAAGCATCGCGGCCGAGGATTGCCAGAGAAAAACTGAGACGAGTGATGTAGCCCGATAAAGAGCAGGGGCAGAATAACGCAAAACAAATAAACATATATATAAGCACAGACTACCGTATGGAGAATGATTTACATGCGTGTCATGTGGGCGCGCGACGCCGACGCCAATGACAGAAACAGACGAATCTGCCGCACAGCTGGTAGAATCGGCATTCCAAGGTCGACCAATCGACCAATTTTTCACACCGCTTCGGCCGAGTCCCGACGCGGACGTCCGAATCGACCGAAGCGACCTTGCGGTCATGTGCTCATAAATAGGGGCAGGTACTACTCAGTGCGGTTACCGGTACACGCGCGCCCCCTCGCACGTGCGTACCGCTCTGCACAGCGGGCCAGCTGGGAGGCGCTTCGTAGCGGCTCGCTCAGGGTGGCCCGCTCCCGGCCCGGGCAGGGAGGGTCGATTAGTCGACCAATCTCGACCAATCAGGACCGAGCGACCAATCTTCGAACTCCGTACGGCTGGCGCCGGCCGCACGACCAATGCGACGGGTGGCACTGCGGTGGCACTGCCAAGAGGAGGGAGGGGATTTTCGCTAAGGTCGAAAATCGTCTGGGGCGCAAGCCGCACACACAAACGGCTGTTTCCATGCGTTGTGCGGGCTGGCTCGACGTGGTACTTGCCAGGGCAAACTATGTACAATACAGGGATATAAGTAAGGATGGAAAGAACACTGCGGGCCAACGAGCAAGTGCTCGCGCTCGAGCAGGTGCAGCAGGTCGACCGACGAATATTCGGGCTGAAATCGACGCGACAGGAGAGCGCTCGCACTGAAATAGACGCTGTGGGAGGGACGGGCGAGCGACCGAGCTCGAACAGGGGTGCTGAGGGTCGTGGGCACCCGCGCCTGAAAAGACAATGTGGGGGCGACCTGCAAGCCCGGGGAGCGCCCGCGCCGGTGTTGGAGCGACCTGCGAGCATCCAAGCCCGAAAAAGCGCCCGCAATCGAAAAGACGGGGCAAGCAAGCATCCGAGCCCGAAAAGGATGAGGGCCATGGGCCAACATTCACGCCCGAAAAGACAGGGTAGTGGCAACCTGTAAGCGCCCGCGCCAAAGAAGACGCGGTGAGGGTAACGGGCAGGCATCTGACTTGAACAGACGTGGTGAAAGCGACAGAGGAGAGTCTGGGCTCAAAGAGGGCGACGGGCGAGTGTAGAGCGCCCGAGCTTGAAATGACGCGTCCGGCGAGCGACGCAATGAGGGCAACATGCGAGCGTCCGTGCGCGGTGGGAGCTTCCGACAAGCGTTCGAGCTCGAATAGACCAAGTGGAGTGACGGGTGGACCCATGTGGTACACCACTGCGACTGCGACAACCCCTTGGATGACCTCGCCGGTTGGAAGGCCACCCCTTGGCGGCCTCCGGCTTGGCTTCCGGCTCGCGACCCCTCGCAAAGACGAATCTGCCCAGAAACAGGGAGCCGGCAATGACCGGCACCCACCGTTACGAGTCAGCGACGTCAATGACAGGCACGGGGAGCAGGCAATGACCAGCACCCACCGTCACGAGTCAACGAGGGAAGGCGACGCCAATGACAGGAACGGGGAGCCGGCAATGACCGGCATCCACCGCTACGAGTGTCAATGACAGGTACGGGGAGCCGGCAATGACCGGCATCCACCGTTACGAGTCAGCGACGTCAATGACAGGCACGGGGAGCTGGCAATGACCAGCACCCACCGTCACGAATCAACGAGGGAAGGCGACGCCAATGACGGGAACGGGGAGCCTGCAATGACCGGCATCCACCGTTACGAGTCAGCGACGCCAACAACAGGCACGGGGAGCTGGCAATGACCAGCACCCACCGTCACGAGTCAACGAGGGAAGGCGACGCCAATGACGGGAACGGGGAGCCTGCAATGACCGGCATCCACCGTTACGAGTCAGCGACGCCAACGACAGGCACGGGGAGCTGGCAATGACCAGCACCCACCGTCACGAGTCAACGAGGGAAGGCGACGCCAATGACGGGAACGGGGAGCCGGCAATGACCGGCATCCACCGCTACGAGTGTCAATGACAGGTACGGGGAGCTGGCAATGACCAGCACCCACCGTCACGAGTCAACGAGGGAAGGGGACGTCAATGACAGGCACGGGGAGCTGGCAATGACCAGCACCCACCGTCACGAGTCAACGCAGGAAGACGATGGCACGTGCCTGCAGGTACGAATGTCAGGCCTACGTAAGCCGCCATTAACCATCTTGCGCCACGCGAATTTGAAAGCGAATTTACAATCTGTCATAACCTAGCATCGCCCTGAAAACGCTCTCTCGTTCACCCAGCAGTCGGCCACGACAAGCACAACATGGGCCACAGACAGCCGTTGAGCGTATCGTCTCGAACGATGTTCGCCTCTGCTTTGCGAAAGATTGTCCCGATTGACGCCAAGCGCGCCCCTCCGACCCGTGGTCGCCCTACAAGCGTCGATCGAGTTGAGTGATAGATTTACGTCTCCAAGGGCACACTGAAGCGTCAGCTTTCAGTTTTACGCCAAAAAGATACCACCTGAGCGTCGACTGCAGACATTTGTCGTCGCTGCCTGGTCTACCTTGTTTCTCACACTCCAGTTCGTCCTTCGGGTCTCCTGGTGCGGGTTCGTCTTGTTCCATCCACGATCGGGCTTACCTCATATACTCGTCAAGTTCGATTCCGGCGCTCTGGCCGTTCATCGCTGTTTATGTTGCATGGATTGATTCGCATCGATAATAGCCCGAAAAATGACAGGCGGCTGAGCCCGTGGTTTCGTTCATTGAAGATATGGCTGTATTTTGCAGAGTACTACCCTACGTCGTACGTCTCCGGAAACACGTCAGGCCTTTTAGCCTCTGACTGTCACATGCAACGTGTGCAGTCTCATGAAAGTGAGTCACTCGTCTCTTCTATAACGATTTGACCTAGAGAGTTTGCGCAGGAATGCAATTTGCCAGCAGATCGACCGTATGTTTTTGGTTACCATCCACATGGTTTGTCCTAGATTACGATGGTCCCTCTTATGCCTCATCGATTCGACTCTTAGGGATCATAGGAATGTGAGGCACCGACTGTTGTCAGCAGTGTTTCTTTTGACCCGCTCCCACAGGGGTGCAATGGCCACTTTCGCAACAGAAGGTTACACTACCGCCTTCTTGTCGAGTAACATACTGAAAAATGCAAGTAGCTACTGGGTTTTCTCTCGCGTTTCCGGGGATCCAGCCTCACCTTCTTACGCTTGCAAGCAACTTCAACATACCTCTGTGCCGCGAAATCATCATGGCTCTTGGGATCAGCAGCATCTCTAAGCGGTCGTGCTCCAACATTTTGAGACGTGGAGACGAAGGTTAGTCAAGATGGTTGGGGCTTGGGTTCATCAAAGTCGCAATCCAGCATGGGTATGTCAGAAATATCTTCTCGATTGGGAGACCTCTCCTCACTTACGACTTTACTGTCAGCGCCGACTTGATGCCAGTGTTTTCCTTTGGGGAAAACGATGTACGTTGCTTGCTGTCAGCTAAGCGTTCTTTTAGTGACCGCGTCGCTCTCTCAGATCTACGAGGGAGCGCCCAATGAAAAGGGAACCACCGTTTACGCCTTACAAAAGAGGTTTCAAAGCATGTCTGGATTCACACTTCCCTTGTTCCACGGGCGTGGGCTATTAAATTGTGCGCTCTATGCGGTCTCAATGAGTCAGCTTCCCGTGTACTAACTGATTCCGTATCATACCACCGGATAATCTTGGACTGATGCCCCACCGCCGAAGGATCGTATCAGTCAGTGAGTAATTCTACCATTCCAAATTTTACCAACTCGTCGTCGGCGATAGTTGGCCGGCCAATACATGTCCAACAGTGCGACAAGCCATCCATAGAGCAAGCGACGCGGGTGCAAGAACTCTGCATCGAGGAGCTGACTCGGCCCGCCTAATTTTCAACGACCTGTGTTTCATCTCTGACCCCGCCCGGCAGGATCTGGAACACGTATAAGGACGAGTTTGCCAAGACACGTACCAGGGAGCTGAGTATCATCGACTAGAAAGCCAGCTCTGTCTTCCTTTCTTTCTTTTTTCCTTTTGAGCTTTCTGTTCCACGCGGCGCGTTCTCGGCGTGCCGCGTGCGGGGGATGCGGATGCGTGAGACCACAAATACTTAGAATGACGCAGCATAGTGTTGGACGGAAGCCAATCGGTTAGCTTACCTGTAGAACCCGTAAGTAAGCAAAGTACTAGTGAGACCGTCTCCCACCCAGGATGCCATCGGATCTACAGATCGCGAAGTTTGTTCCAGGGTTACTCGCATTCGAACCGGCTGCTGCGCGGTGTATCAGTGACACGCAGTCAGTGGGGACTTAGTAACCCGATTGACAAAATCGTAGATCTGTTGTTGAAGGTGGTGGTATATATCTGTCTACTGATCTACTGCTGCTCTAGTAGCGCGGAAATACCATGTGGCCAGTGGTAGGTATTCATTCTTCAGTTCCAGAGCACGGCCACAACCGACATAGCATGATTCGAAGTCGACAGCAAGAGTAGCGAAACAAAGGAGTGTTGGTGGATTGATCAGGATCGAAGTGCTCGGTATGATACAACGAAGGATTACTACTAAGTAAATGTGTCTATTTCTATGGAACGAATGATCCGTGGGGGTAATCGGCGTGAGCGCGTCGCCAACGCAAACGTCATGACGTCTTGGCCGTCGTGCCGTTCGTGCTCGCACCGTTGATGTACGGCACACACACGTTGGGGTCGTGATAGTCGGCAGGGTTCCGCGTGAGGAATCCCAGTTTGACGCCTTCGAGATACGACCTATGTACAAGAGCAGATCGTCAACACACACGTTATTTGATCAGTTCGACCGCGCAACACGCACCATCGCCGAGCCAGCGCGTTCCCGTTCGTCAGGTTCGAGATCTCTGTTTTGAAGTTCCAAAACTACACGGTGTGAATGAGGGTCCTGCGTGTGCCAAGCGACAAGGCTTACAATCCATCCAGCGCCCTTACTATACGCCAGCTTCTGAGCGTCTGCCCACTTGTAGAGGAACTCATCCGTCGCGTTGAATTGGGTCGGGAGCCCCCACTTGCCAAACCAAAGAGGCGAGTCGCCGAGAGCAGCATCGTTCTGGATACGCTGCAGGTCTTGAGGGTAGGGTAGGGGTGGTGAGCGACACGTTCGAGAAACACCTATAGATGACTTGCTGCAAACCCTCTTCATGTAAGCGTCTGGATTCGCATCGGCGACACTCTAGAACGGGAAATGAGTGAAGCTCAAGAACATCTCGGGGAAGTATCGTATCGTATCCCTGAGGTCCAATCGCAGCATCTGCAGGGTTGGGTGGGTTGTTGGACTGCCAGTTGACGTCCATGAAGCTTAGAGCGATCTAAAACACAGTATACGCAGCAGGCATCGGGAACCTTACTTTGTAACCAACGGAATCTCGCGGTGGAATGGCATCTTCGTAAAGACGTCGCCGAGGCCGCAATCAAAGGCGACGTCAAGGAGGATGGGAATGGTGTCCTCAATTGCTGCAACAACATCGTCGTTGAATAGGGAAGATGAGCATGTATCACCGAGCGCGGCGGTGAAGTTTGTTGGTGAGAAGGAACGACTCGTTGGCATCCAAGGTAGTGAGCTCTACAGCACGAACAACCTGAACAAGGTTCTTCTGGACTGAAATGAAATGTCAGAGCGGAGGTGGATCAACAAACGCGAAGAAACATACATTCGCCATAGCCCGGCCTCGATGGCAAAAACACTGCCAAAGCTGGGATCGAGATGCGCAAGTGAGGTCATCACAGCGGTCCAAACCAATGCACGGTGGCAGTTATAAGGTGTCTAGCAAGCGAGTTATCAGATTGTACAATATATGCTGTCATATGTCATGCACACTGACGTAGAACTGAACATCAGTAGTACAGGTATCGCTTGTTCAGCTTCAACGAACAAGTTTGGACGCCGAACCACGCACTTTCCGGCGAATTGTTGTCCTGGTGTCTGAACACCTGGTAACGCATGGTGATCCAAAATCGCCTGAATTCCAGCTTCTTTCAGCCAGCCCAACCCTTGGCGCTGTCAATGTCCGATGTTAAGATTTTGCAGTGAGTTTGATCCTTTGAAACACGAACTAGGTATGCGAGACCTCCACGAGGGAACGCTTCCTCCGGGCGGTTAACAAGTGCCTCGACGATCCAATATCCGAGCTGAAGGGTCAACGCGCGTCCTGAGGACGTAACATAATAGAATGTTATCGCGCATACACACCGGGATTCGGACGGTGTTGATTCCGGCTGCTACGGATTGTTCGACGTGAGACTCGGTGAACCAGGTAGACCAATGTTCAGCGAATTTTTGGTCGACAGTGTCGGGATACGCTTTGGCGAATGCGCTAGAGAGGCATGAGATACGGGAGGCGTCGGAACGAAAGCCCGACTTACGATTCGGTGGCGATGCAATCCGCGCAATCCTGAAGATCGTCAAGACGGCGCGTCATAACGACTTGGACAAGTTGTGCCAGCCGCTGCTGGAGGGATCGAGGGCTCGTCACGTGATGTACCAATAATTCCAAATATGAGATAGCGCCCTCATTCCCTCCAGCACAAGGATGGGAAGGAGCCTGGTCCGATGAAAGGGTTCAAATCTTCAGTTCCGTGGTAATGTTTCTGCTTCAAGTTCCCGCATACGTCCTCATCGCACCGTCCCGATGACAGCGGGGCATGCAACGCAACAGAAGTAAAAATAGGAAAACTAGATTTCGAGTGGTCGGTTCGCATGTCGAATCAGAACGGAATCAGTCTACGAAGAGGTCAGTTTGCATTTTTAACAGTATACCGTGTCGTCGCCCATGCACTGCCGCTCTGGATATGGAATGGAAGTAGTATGTGTGGGAGAGCGACAGTACGCGCGTGTCATCAATATCGGAAGTGGATACCGGGCGCAAGGTTACGTGCCACTTGACTTCCTTGTTCTGTCGGCGCGGAAGGTGGAGGTCGGCTCGGGTGCATAATGGCGCGCACGTCAGCATTGTCGCCGTATCATTTCCATCGTGTCGCTGCCCATGCGATCGTTGCTCGCTGCTCTGGGCTGGTGGAACAGATGGAAGTGGAAGAGGGCGCGCGACGGCACGCTGTTGGGGGCATTGGTGACGGCGTTGGGTCGTTGACGATATCGCATCTGAATCGTCATCAGAGGGTACGTGGGCACACCTCGTTCTCGCTGCTCGGAGATAATGGATCGGATCGAAGATAAAACGCGGAGACACGATGGTACGTGCGTCGAGGTCTGAGTCGTTACTGCATCGTAGACGGCGTTGCTCGGTCCGGACACGCGTGTTATTGCCTCCGCTTCATCAACACGCTGGATCCCTGCTATGTAAACTCGGGTTTGTCTGCAAGCATGCCCGAGCCGAGGTTCACCTGATTCCGAACTCAGACGATCGATATTTGTGCCATCCGAGATACTGAGTGGTGATTGATTGATCACTAACTACCTTTTGGTATAGCGATTAAGCGGCGCGGTTCGAAGACCTGACCCTTGGGTTCATGTTGCGCTGTCAGACTGCTGGATAGGTGAGAGGGGGTCTTCTAGTCGATGGGCGGTGCTAGGTTCTGACAGATTGTAAACGTGCTTTCAAAACGTAAGATGCTTCAAGCTTCAAGGTTGATGGAGTCCTATGCACTGCCACTTGAGACCTTTCAAGCCTATGTAACGCCCGTCCCACGCATCATCATCATCATTACGGTCGTAGAGCTCTGAGACTAGACCAAACAATCGGGCCTTTAGTACGTTGCAGATTGGCCAGTGGTTTCAAGTATTTCTCTGACAATAGAAGCTAGAAACGCTCTGACGTCATTGCAAAGATTGATCATAGGTTACTCCGAGTGTCGGTATCATCGTAAATGTGTAATATTCTTTGTTTCGCGTATTCGCCATCACCCACATCAGCACACAGGTTATGAATCGAGCGGTGTACTACCATCTGCGCCTGCCAAGGCTCTTGGTCGGCTGACTGCATACGAAATTCAGATCTCATTACTTAACGTGCGCAGCGCTGCGCGTCTGAAAACTGATTCAGAAAATGGTGAGTTGTTGCCTGGCAAAATAACGATTAATAGGAACCGCGAGACCGGCTCGCTGTCCGAGAGACTAGGGCAAAAAAATGAAAGAGGTGAGTCGCAGTGTATTATCAGCGAGAATTCAAGGCTGGTTGATTCACGCAGTCGCATCGCACGAGGGTCATGCATGTTGACGCCACGCACTGACGCAGGCTCACCGAAATAAACGCCAGAGGAGGCAAATGCCATGACTGTTTCGCGGCGCTGGTCGAACCAATGGGACACGACTGCCATGGAAGGCACGTACAGCAGCCCAGTCGCGATCCATGATCCTACTCCTTGAGCGAGGAACACCTTGATATCTTAACCCGTTGACTAGCGCTTCCAGGATCATGCATGCGCACTTGGTAATAATTATCTGGACGCGCCATGGAAAGCATGAAAATCGAAAAGGTCTGGAGAAGTGATGCGCCATAGAGTAGTTGGTGACTGGTCGTGGATGAGGTTGAAATCATTTATCCACAGCGTGGAACTCACAAGTAACCACGGTCGTACAATCTGCCTGCTAAGGAAGATTGGTTGGCGATGTATGTTTGAGTGTAGAAATCTTGCTGGAAAATATGAGTGCAAATTGATTCCTAGCCCGGACAGGCCAGAATGATAATCAAACTACCTTGATACACGGTGCGGCAGTGATGCACCCGATCACGTTGAACAACACGATCAATGGCCAACTCGGCTTCACAAACGGTGTTCGTGCCAGCGCTGCCCTCATCAGCGGGCTGTTATTGATCGCCTGTTTGTTTGTAGCCGAGACAGTGCGTACATCCTTGGATGCTTTGGGTGTGTCACAGCCCGCACCCCAAATGATCCTGTTGTTGACGTGACTTGTGCAGTTTTTTTCATTTTCGTCATAGCGCCTTGCTCTCCTTTGTTCTACCTCCAGCTCGACGCCGTGCGACACGGTCTTAGTAACATATTTTCGTTCTATTCGGTTTGGTTTCCTTCTTGCCCGCTCATGGATCGGAGGCTGACTCCGAGATTGGACTCTAGCTAGTGATCATGAACGCGGCGAGCTTCTTTGGCCAGCTCAGCTGCACCATAACTCCTCGGATTCTTCCGCGTCCCAACCTTGCTCATCACTGCTACATTGTGCTGCAGTGTCGTCCTTTTTGGGATGGCTGGTCTACACACGGTGACGGGTATCGTCGTGTTCGGTCTCTTGTATGGCTATTTCACTGGGATATGTACGACCTTTGCTTGGAGGTGTATGGTGGACCTCGCTCCCTCACGCCCACTCATCCAGTTTTGTCATTGTGTATGTCAGTGTGGGTACTCCTCACGCCAGATCTATCCGAGCTTGGGCAAGTGGTTGTCCGATGTCCTTTCAGCATGGATGCATCGACGGCGCACGACAGGGTCCGTATGGGCATCGGGTCAGCGATTATGGGTAGGCACCTTATCTCCCGCACTTGCGTACGTTCACCTTACCCACCGTTCGTTTACAGCATTCGGCGGTCTCATCAGTGAGTCTCGCGCGCGAGATAACGTCCCCCGTTCCTTCCGACATAGGTCCCGCCCGCAGGTCCACCCATATCTGGCACGCTTCTCACCCCCGCGTACATCTGGTGGCGAGGCGCTGTTTTCAGCGGGGTAAGTCACTTTCACATTTCACTGTCTGCTGTCCGTCGACGCTTTGCCGTTCCACCCGTGTACCACAGATCGCAGCTGCACTCGGATGTGCAATTTTCGTCGCCATGTCACACATCCTCGCTGGACGATCCAGAGCCCTCCAGGCGACCTCCGAATCGGTGCCAGCGACGGAAACGAACACCTGAAGCTCTTACACAGAACCCGGGGATCTCACTGTGATATTCTCGCCCGGTTCATGATAGAATGCACATGTACTACGTCACCGCTTCCTTAGACCCTTCGTACCACTCGACATGCTTTGTACTTGTAATGTATATAAATCAACTTGAAGAGTCGACTAGTCGAGCATCAGTCAAACAGTCAGAAAATTGGTTGTTCCCTCTGTTCCCTCTGTATCCGTTGCATCCTGAGGTCTAGTAATGCCGCATCCCATTGGGTCATAATCAGCTTCTTGCAGCACCTGCGACATGCCAAATTCCTGGACCCGATTAGGGTTCCAGGTTTATGCACGGGGCCCTGTCTGTAACTAGACGTATGGCCGATCACCGGCAGCAACCTTGTTTACAAGTAGAAATAAGGGGCTGTTTCTGACATGTTATCCGGGATACATACTAATGAAAGTAGTACTAGGGGGAACATGTGTAATGTTTGGAAAAGTAGGCGGCAGACATGGATGTTCGTGTAGTAAGAACGCAAACAAGTAACGTGTTAAAACGTACGTTGTTTGCCTTTCACTTTAGCGCTAACTTTGGGGTGGTTGAAAGGGCTTTTAGGAGCGCTGTCAGGTTCGCGCAAAACATCGATCCTGCGAACCAAAGCATTACGCCGTTTGTCTTTAATATAATGATGGACGAGTGCGAAGTTAACCTCCACGGTAGCGCTGTTGAGTGAACTCTCATAGCACAATGGAGGAATCATCCGTCCGCAGTTGTCGAAAGCGAGCAGAAGCAGATATCATGTGTTGGGAAGAGATCAATAAGCAAGTCTTTGGACCGTGGTACTACAGGCCATATTTCCATGGCAAACACGGTCCTCATTCAATGGCTACAGAAGGAGATTAGTTACGATGCACGAACGATGAATTTTAAATGTACGAGAATCGGAAGACAGTGATTATGTTCTCTTGAAGATACCAGGCTATGAAAGTGATATGTCTTGGGGGTTGGGAGACAGTGCAACTCCTATTGCGTCACTGGAACGGAAAAACCGAAGGCCAGCAGTCGAAGACGACGTCAATTGCCAATCACCGCAGCATATGCTTGCGACGCATCCGAGCCAATACTTGAGGACTGAAGACGACCGGTTTGCGAAACCCGAAAAAGAGACAGAGTAATAACGGTGGCGAAGCAAGCAAAATAAACTGACTAAACGAGTGACCTATGTGCTATGCTATGAAGCGGAAAACTTACTCGTGTGTTGTGAGAGGAAAACTAATGATGAAAGAGATGCACGGCTTTGGTGGAAAGGAACGAAGTGTACACAATTACTTTACCATGTGATAATTGTTTGATAATACATATAAAGGCAATTGTTACCACGGCAAAGGATTTAGGTACATCACAGCCACACACCCCGACCTTGTGGGTAAGGTAACATAGACTAACACCACCTGTGATCTACCAACCTTATCAACGTTCGCATTCCCATCAAAACACCCTAATCTGGTCCCTCCCCCGGATGTGGGCGAAATCGATGAGAGAGACCGCGTACGAACGAGGCTGGGGATCTGCGTCGGATACGGCTGACGAGTCTTCGTCGACTCCGTGACGATTTCCCCGTGTTCGTCGACTTCCACGTCGGTCTCGTCATCTTCGGCTGTCTCTTCCTCCACATCTTCTGGTCCTCCACCGCGACCGGACGCAGTGATAGCCCTCGTCCAGTCGCCTTCATAGATTATGAGCACGCTGGCGCCGACCATCCTCAGTTGTGCAGCTGAGAGGTCCATATGGAGATTGGTGAGAGTGATTCGTAGATGGACGCGAGGAGCGTATCCGCAGGGAGGTCGGCGTTCAAGTTGGATGCAGCGGTTGGTGTTTCTGGATCTGGCATCGAGGAAGGAAAGAATTTCCCTATCCCTTCGTGGAGCTGTTCAGGCTTCAAGCCATAGCCGTACGTCTCCCCGTAGACGATAGGATCAGGAGAGTGGGTCGAATATACCTGTCAGGAATGGATGGATGAAGGGCGTCCACTTCTGCGGCCTTTTTGATCATGCGCGCTTTCTTCTCCTCTGGCGTGTCTTCGTCATAGAGTACTGTGCCGAGTTTCGCGTCCAGGATGCAGGGCTTGCGATAGCCGTACAACAGATTCTGAAGAACGAGCGTTTGACCTGGCACGTCCGACGACGAGTGCCGTTGTTGCTATCGACAGCACGCTTGTGGTGGCCAGGTCCGCGATGTTCCAGTGCCTCGCGAGCAAGCACGACCGCTTCGTCGATGTGCCTGACTGTGGCCCATCCCCTTGGTCGAACGTACGAGCAAGTGACTCTGCCCGTGAATGTAGCTCTGAAACTGGGACAAGTCAGTTTTCTCGTTTTCTGCTGTGTAATCCTGAACAAGTACTTTGGGAGTCCATGCCAAACAACCGGGCTGTCCACTTCCTGAACGTCAGTATCGGGATACCCTGCACGTCAACAGATATATTTACCTTCTGATCCTGCACTGTGTCCTTGAACTTGACTCGACCTGGCGGCTGGTGGTAACGCTGGAGCACCGCGCAAGCTGGCCAGAATCCGACGAGTTAAAGCAGTGAGGGGCACGTGTTCCGCCGCAACCGGATGCTGCCGTTGTGCTGCCGCGTTGGACTTTGCAACATCCTTTGACAACGAAAAAAAGGCCACACGTCCCAGTCGCGCCCCAGAAACCACAGATGCATCTCCTCATTCCACTTCAAAGCCTCTCCCGTTCACTTACTCTTCGCGACCCGAAGAGCATGATCAACTTGCCTAGGAAAGAACTCGAGGTTTCTCACAATCAAGAAGTCTCCGCGCTGATTTTATTGGCTTCCGGCGAAACCGGACGCACTCTCGGTGGTGTGAAGAGGAGAGAGCACTATGATTGCATCAGAACAAGGGGGTTTGCGAACAGAGTTCTACGAGTCCACTATCGCCGCGGACCAACTATATTGGCGACTTGAGCTAGTCGGGACGAGGTCCGAGATCGATCCTCAGACGTGACTCGAACGGGGAAATGCGACGCTCACACATGGTAATCCGATCACCCAGCGAGAGCGCGATGCCTATTTTGCTCCGGGTTCCGACGGTCCATGCTTCGGTCCGCTCGATGCCGAGATTGGCAAGGGGGTCCTTGCCTGAGCTTGACGTCAGCGTCCGATGTTTGCCACCCGAAGTCGACTTACCAAACAGACTTCTCGCGTACATGTTTGCGGACAGGAAGTCGCATTCGCTCGACATAGCACCGCCGGGTGTCAGGCATGACGTGTTTGAGATGGTCGCGTGAATCGCTGAATCGAACGGGTTGGGTTCGTGTCGATCGTGAGGAATGGATGAGTGAACGGTCAGGGCGGAGCGACGTACGACATGCTGGTTAATACATTGTCCCTCTTTTCCCATTCAAACACCGTCCACATACTGCGGAACTATGCGCGCGCCATGTCGTCACGCGGGATGCCCGATCAGAAAATATATATTCCCTTGCCTGAGTTTCGTTGCAGTAAGCAGGCTTGATGTAATCCATGATGTCGATATGAATGTCGTTGAAGATTACACAGGTCTCTACGAGGCCGGGGCCCTCCTTCCAAAAATGACACCAGTCTCCGTTGAGGGGACTTTGATGGTGGCTTTGGTGCTCTGGAAGCCATGAGGAGCGATAGTATAGACAGCTGACTGTTCAACGAGCTTCAGGTCTCCCAGTGTAGCGAAGTCGAGGTAGAGGTTGTGCAAGGTGTTTGGTGTTTGGTCCACAAGGACGTCAGGATTCACGTCACTTACAGGAACGCAAAGACAAGTTGGGACCCACCAATCATAATGTCGAAGCCATGCATCTTGACATATGCCTCCGCGCGTATCGGGTCCGAGAAACCTAAGCAATGAACACATAAGCACCGAGGCATAACACCGGCAATCCCACTCACCAGTAAGTCGTGATATCCTACTCAAGTTTGAGATGAAATCTTCGTGTACCTCGGCAGCGCCAGTAGCTTTGCCGAGGTCATCTGCATACTGCCGCGGTGTTCAGAAATGGTCAGAAGACAAGTTTCTACTCACGTCGATGGTGTCGTCTGCAGCTTTCTTCGAGAACTGGCGGAAGCTCAGTAGATCGTCGACCTGTACGATACTCTCCTTGATGCTCTCTGCTTCCTTCTTTTCTACCGCACGCTTCTGCTCGAAGTGTCAACCCTAACTTCGACCGCCTATTCGCGACAGAACAGCGGAACGCACCTCCTGAACCCCTAACATCTTGCCGTACACGACCCGAGTGTCTCTTAAGAACACATTAGTCACTTCGCCGCGCTCCCTCAGTTCACTCAGAGTCTGGATGCAGCTCAGAATGTGCTCGTCAGAGTCTTCGTCGATCGGAACCGTGGCGAATTTCGATTGGCCGACACAGATGATGGAGGCCATGATGAGCATCACCTCTGCGCGGAGAGCGTTGGCTCTCGCGGAGTCATCAGTTACCTCATCATACCGAAGGATGAATTTCGGCGCCTGTGAAGAAATCACCGCCCAAGATCGACGCTGGATGGAATCAGTCATTAATAACCAATCGCAGTTCGCCGAAAAACATACCTCTCAGTGGAGGTTTCGACTTGCTGCTGGTGGATTTGCTCACGGGCGTAGACGTCGTGTAGTAGGCTGTTTCCGTGCGTAGGTTCCATCTGCCAATACTTTCGGTCTCGTCCCTCCGCTCTGAACTGTGGCAGCCGCCGCTGTCTCCTCTTCACCGCCCTCAACCATACCACACCCCTCTGCCTCCCTGATCTCAGCCGCTAAAATCGGAATTTCCCCGAGCACAGCTTGAACCCCAGCCATCGCACCTTCGATATCACTCACGCCCTCCACGTACTCTCCTAGTATCCAAAGGACGCCCTTGTACATCATCTCGCTCTTTATGCTACTCAATGTAGCCGTCAAATTTTCGGTGATTGCTGGGCGAAGAGACAGGAAATTCTCGACAACTTCCTGGACGAAAGCAACGACATCCAGTGCAGAGGGGTTGTTGGAGTCGCGAAGGAAGTCCATCAGCGCGTGTACGACAATAGCAGCCACTTCCGGGAACTAGGCTGCCACGACATGGATGCTTTGGATTAACAGCTGGCGGTATTCTGGTGCCTAAGAAACAAAAAAGGTATAAATACCGTCGGACTCTGTCGGAAGCATGGGTCAAACCTTCTCGTAATCGTGTTCTTGCGTCCGCTGAAGTTACTTCTTGAGGAACAACACGACTTCCTCGACGTTTCGTGCAGAGGTCATACTCAAAACGATGCTCATCGCTTTCCGGCGCACTCCCATGTCAGCACTATATTTGTACATCAAAGATAGAATGGCTTCTTGCATTAGATCCGACTTACCTAGAAAGGACCTGCAGTACGTCCATGATGAGTCCATCCAATATCGCTCCATGCTTCGAGCGTAGCGCACCAAGCCTGTCGAGGACGATAAGCTTGACGTTGTTGTCCGATTCCTTGACCACCGGGTTCACGAAACACGAGGCGGCAGCTAATGACACGTGGATTCTATGCACTGCTGAGGATTAGACGAGACCAAATAACACACCTTTGACTGCAGCGGGATGTTGTGTGAGCGTAGGCGTAGTGAGGGTAGTCGCTGCCTCGTACTTTACGGCATGAGACGACGAGCCGAGCAGTTCGAACATGCAACGGATATACCGAGGCTGTACGATGGCAGCGAATTGAGCAGGAAAACAGGTTATACGCGCCGATTTCACTTTTCATGCAATCCATCCAGGCCACCTCAATGACAGTCATCTGTAGCCCTTCGTTCATGAACGCGTTCCGCTTGCATGTCGCGTCTGATTCCGCCGCGAGGAAGGTCTGCATCAGTTCCGCGGCATCCGGGACGAGCGACTCGTGTTCACGATGGACGGTATAAAGGACAAATACGGCACCTTTTCTGACGTAGGAATGACGGTGTTCGAGATTGGCGCGGAGGGTGGGGGCGAGCGGTGCGAGGAGTTCTACATCTTTTGGAGGAAGCGGAGGGTAGCGCCGCAGGTCATTGCGGATGGCGTTGCTGAGATATGTGATTGAGAAGACGAAGCTAGAAGCCGACGAAGAGGCACACACACGACCAGGATCATCTCCTGCTTCAGCTTTCCATTCTCGTCGTATTTTGGACAGACTTGCCAATAAAACGGAAGCAGTTTCTTCAGCTGCTTGTGCTTGGAGGGCGTGATGTACTGGATGATTGGCATCAATAACGTAGGCTAGACAAGTTGCATATATGAAACATAAGTCATAAGTCAACAATCCAGCGTGAAGTTGATCGAGCGCATCCATGCTCACCTGAGGATTGCCGTTGATAGTCGCGACAATGAGCCTGCGCAACGTGTCCAATTTGTCCTCATCCGAACCCTTCTCGAGAGCTGACCGCAGTTCCTGGGTCGATGGCGTCTCCGACTGTATAGCATGGCGGCTGCCTGACATCATGTATTGCGTACTCGTCGTTGTGGAACTGTGATGTACTTGAACAACTTTGCGCACACGGGAAAGGTGACAAACGCACCGCAAGTTTGTTTCCCCCGTTATCAAGACTTATACAGGACCATCACCTCGGTATTGTCGGAGCAGAGGGGACGACCTAGACAGAATAAGTGAATACTCCAGTCGAGTGGTACGAGACTGGAGGAAGAAGGTGGGAACGGGCGCGTCGCGTAAGTAAACGAGCGGTGTCCGTAAAAGGAAATATAGTAAACTGTGTTCTCCAACAGGTATCGCGTGTGCAGCCAGCTACTAATGAATGCTGGGAGCACTATCTACTCCATAGCGACGTCATGAAAACGACTCCAAATCGATTGTATGCGGAACGGCCAAGGGCGAGGTGCAGGTCTGGAACGTGCACACCCACAAAAAAGTGAGAGAGATCCATGCACACAGCAGGACGGACCTCTCATGGGCCAAGATCGCGACCCGATTAGACGATGACACTGCCAACATCTGCATACTCTCCTGGGCTGAGTAGGTTCTGCACTCGGTTGTTTTGCGTGTGCTGATGATTGATCTCTTAGTGTCTGCTCGTGTAAGCAATCCATCGGGGCACATTATCGTCAGCGCTGGTGTAACGTATGTTTTCTGGTCGGTTTGTCTGACCAGGTCTGACGCGCACGTGGGACGATGTCATAGAAATGAAACTGTACAGCGAGGCGAGCAAGACACGCTCTTGGACATCGATAACAGTACGTCCTCGTCGACGACCACGACGATACGCAAATTTACCCCTCTATTAGGTTCAAGTAAAAGACGCTCACTCGCCCAATCTGAAATCAAGTGCGTAGTTGACCATCAATCCGGAAGAACATGACAGACCGAGCGTCCCTCGTAAGACTCTCTCAAAAGTACCCTCTCCTCAGATGTGCAGCACACCAAAATGTTGGAGTGGGTCGGTCAGTTCAACCCTCGGGAGAGCGAGCTGGACCCCGCCAAGGGTGGCAGGCCATCCATACACCAATTCCTGTCATAGTTTTGGGGGCGGTGAATGTGAATAGCTTCACAAAGCCTATACCACTCTTCCGGCCAACTTTCCTTCGCATTTCCGAGCAGCTCTTCCGCGTGATCCTGCAACTTTCTAAAGTTTTCATCGGCTTTCAGATCCAATTGACGAACTACTGGCCAGTAATTCCCATGGGTCCATTCTTCCAAAGCCTGGATAATCTATAGAGTGACCAGTCAGAAGGACTGGCTGATGGGATGCAAACCAGATACCAAAGTAATGGCGCTTGCTACAGCAGACACCGGGTAACCTCCAGGCGGTGTTTGGTCGTATGGTCTGGGTCCTCCCCCACCAAAAAGGAATGCATTAGATACCTGCATGAGCACAGCGTCCCCAAACCCGTTGCCGGGTCGTGTAGGCTGGATGAGTAGGCACTATGATCATCGGACAAAAATGACAGAAACCAACCAATTTGAAATAGGGACGGTCCAGTAAGATCTTTCGGGCTCTCAACGCAGCTGGGGGTCCCACACCACGGGATAAAATGCCGTATTCGCAGAGCACTAACCGCCGGGCAGTATCCAGAGCATGCCTGTCATGCTTTGTATGGGCCAAAAAACGGGCATCTTCGAGGAGAGGCTTCCAGTGCTCGTCAGGTGACCGAAGTCCGAAGACGATATGCAGGAGCTGACTCATCGCACCCAAATTTCTCGCTTCTGTGATGTCAATTCCCAAAGATCGTGGAACATTGCCTGTGAGCTGCCCATAGTGTCGCTGGCCAGTATAGAATCGGTGTTGCGACTGCCGATCCACTAGGGAGTCCTCTTGTATTCCGGAGTCACAAAAGCCAGGGAAATACTGGCGAAAGAATGCCGTATAAAGTTGGCGTAAAAGAGCAACGGAGAGATTGATGTTCAAGCTTCCGGTATGGCATTGCAGCAGCCGGGTGATCTCATCCCCGTTCCATGAGTGAGCACCAGTAATTCGGATAATTGGGCGACTAAAAATATAGATATTCTGGCAATGGACGTCCTTCCTAAGCTGAGCGAGAACTTGGATAATGACAGGACGCAGAACACCCAGATGAAACGCCAAGCAAGATGCAAGCGCGTGAGGCAAGAACCACAGGCAGTTTTCTTGCCTGTGCCTTCCTGGTTGTTTGGCAGCGGGTTTGCCAATTGCCAAGCACCCGTCTATCAAAAACAGACCACGACTAGCGCCAGTCTCCGGGCATCTGTCAAACTGCAATGAAGCGAATTGAAACCCTCTTGGGGGGATCCCACAGGTTAGGGCAGTGGCGATAAGACAGAGTGCAAGTAGGTGTTCGTTATGATGTAGCCAAGTGTACATCTCCTTCTCACTACCGAGAGTCTGTAAAACGGATCGTTGCACAGTGTTGGTGATTGGCTCGAGGAACGTCCTGTTCCCGCTTTGGCGGAAGACAGACGCTGGGTCATTGAGATCATCCGAGAAATGAGAAAGATCTGGAAAAGAAGCGAAAGCACCTCTGACTTCTCCAGGGAGACACTGGTGGATCAGTGCTTCCACCTCGCGCACGATCCGTCGAGCCTCCCTCCCAACGTTCGTCAGGTCAATACGATGTCTCTCTCCAATTGCGTCCGTGATAACTGCAGTGCCGTCGGGCCGGAAGGCGTGTCCTATCTTGGTACTTTCTTTGAATGCCGTCGGGGCAGTGTCATACCAGACAGACTTGAAGCGGTCGTACGGCGTGAAATAATCGCTTCCTGGAGTTGTTCGCAACCATTTCTCCTTTTCCCGGTGGATAATCCTGAAAGCAATGTTAGATATGGCACATACTGGATGAAAACGAACTGTACCTAAGGATAGCCGTGACTGGATCACACCTTGTGCTTTCCTGCTCCACCTCTATTTCGGCCTCTAGTTCTTCTTCGGCTTCGTCATCGTCAACTTCAGATATCAGTGCTGCCATGTGATCCGACTCATCTGGAAGATCTTCCGGAAGCACTGAAGCAGCGTGCTCATCCGTTTCCTGCGTAAACCCATCGCCCTCACTACAGAAAAAACAGAAGTCGGCCTTTGCGTGTGTTTCTAATCGAGCGACATGAGTTATGATCGTGAAGAACCAGTATTGAAGAGCCGCGCAATTACTTGTGAGCTGGTTCGCAGGCTGAAACCGTAAACTTCCTTCAGGGGAAAGCCTCAGTGAGAGAAGAAACAGCGACTGGTCTGTCGGACACTCCATCTTTCTCGTGCCATGGATTTCGTGATGGACAAGAGAAACGAGTAGCTTGTGGACAAGTACCATGGAGCAGGTTACAAACCCTTCATCTTTGTCGTCGACAGAAACAAGAAACTCGTACAGAGATCTGGTAGCCAAAGCTTGATGTGCGCCCATGAAAATGGAAAAATTCCCGAGGCGTTTTGAATGCGATCGATCCTTTAAACGGGAAAAGTAGTGCATGCGAAGTAGCATGCAGAGGGTCTTCGTCATCACTATTCGATAATGAAGACATGTTCGCTTAGTTACGCATCGATAGTGGGCCTTCGTGCTTAAGCGAGGATAGTGAGTAATAGCCTGAAACCGAATAAAGAGTGTACACTCACCCAGAAGTGATCAATTTTCTGACGGATGGGTGGCAACCCTCCAGAAATGCATTGGCGTCCATAAGGTAGTGCAGCAGCAGAGAATCCACTCGCAATAGGCCCCTCTCCAAGGCTGCTCTCCTGGGAAGCATGGATTCTATTTCCCTCTCTTTCGGCAACTCGACCAACTTCCTTAGTAGGTCCATGTTGGCGCCATTTAGGCCTTGCAGATAATCAACCCAACCAATATCCACCAGGTGCTGAGCATTCGTCGGAACGAGAGGTCGATCTCTCGGAACCACCAACCGAGGAGGTTGAGGATTGGAATCGGTTGGAGTCCAACCAACTGGAAGTAAAATCACGGTGTCGCTGAGTTCGTGGCGACCCCCACACCCCTCAAAGTTTCCCAGCTTGTAGGGCCGGATGATGTAGCGTGGTTGTATGCTTGTCTTTTGCG
>JBBPLT010000472.1:0-21582 GCA_038089955.1 Strobilomyces dryophilus | reverse complement strand
CACGAGAGCATCCGCAGACTACAGGCACGAGTCACCGACCTGGCGCAACATCCGAGGACGTAAACGAGATGTTAAACCTCACTGCTGCTCACCTATGGAACGCGCACACGAAGGAGACCGCAGAAGATCCGCCAGCCCTCTCACTTCCCGCGAACGCCGAACCGTCGGCCCCAAAGTGTTTGTGGCTGAATACCGAAACGGGCAAAGTCTGCGGTTCGATCGTGCGAGACGTACCGAAACACTTGCAGTCTCACGGAATCAAAGGCGTCCGCGAGTCCACGCTGATCCCTTGCGAGTGGGCTGGGTGTCATGCCTCGGTGTCGAGGAAAAACTTTGTACGTCACGTGCGGGAGCGTCATCTCTACGCACGGCGTCGCTCGTCGGGCACATAGCATGTGCACGAACCTTGTCATCGTATCGTCAGGGTACACATTATATACCGATGTTATGTCTGTGATGGGGGGTTTCAGTCGAGTTGGCCGCGTGGGTCGAAACACGTCGTCACTTCCGTCGGTTCTATGATTGCGCTACGTGGGCCGCACTCCAACGATTCTCGAAGCCAGCTTGCCTGCGTGATCCAGTGAGGCGAGCCGCCGTCCCGGGCCAATGATATCGAACCGTCGGAACTTGGCGATCAGTAGGGGAGCTGCGTGAGAAGGGCGATGGTGTATGGTGTCGTTAAGGTGCAGGTGTGATTGGCAGTGTGTGTATGAAGTGTCAAGCCGATCACGCGAGACTCGTAGGTAATCTTTTGATGTGTAGTACTGTCGCCGCTGACGGTGACACCTTCCGAGTATCTTCATTAGTTCTGATTCCACCATGGGAACCAACACCAACCTTTCGCCCTGGATATCTCATATCCAAGTTGGATGCGAGTGGCTATACCTCCCTCGGTGATTGCACGCTCAACTGTTCGACTACTCATGATGCGCTCCGATTGGATTCCCATCAGCTCTGATATTCGTCGTATAACTTGACCAACAGACCGTTGGGAACAACCTGCTTGCACAAGAAACCTTGCCAACGCTCTGGCCTGTGTCGAGTAGGCATTTTTTCGGAACAATTTCCACAACCCCTCGTCTCGGTCCTTCTTGGGTAGGATCTTGAGATCGCGTTCTGCTCGGCGTCTGCACCGCATCTCCAGTGCGCGAACTTTGGCGCGACAGGTCCGCAGCTCCTCACGTAGCCGCGCAACTTCCTCTTGAATCTGGAAGGTAATAGTCCGCGCACCAGCTGCTTGTTGACCCAGCTGCTTCTCGACATCAGCGAGTTGGGCCAAGGTACTCGAATACATAGTCCTAGTATCCTCCAGCTGATCAGATTTCGCTTTCACATCCGTTCGCAGCTCAGCAACAAGCAATCGTGCCTTGTGAACTGCATACTTGGCTCTTTTCAGTTTCTTCGACTCATTGCGAAGCTGCCGCTGCCGTTCGTGGGCTTTGGCCTCCATATGCGTCGCCCTCCATTTCTCTTGTCCCAGGTGTCCCGTAACGCGCGCTAGATCGCGTCGTACACTGACGAGATTGTGATTCGCGCTTTCTAGGCGCTCTTCGAGGATCTTGGCGCGTTTGGATGGATTCTGAGGAAGTTTTAGGGGGGAATGTTTTGATGACACGTCAGTAAGCGATTTATTCTCTTTTTCGCGGCCATTTAAACGATGTAGGTGCGCGCGTTGAGCTAGGGATAGGTGCTTCTTGGTGGTAGTATACCTCGGATGACGGACCATGATACCCAGGCCGGGACAATGCAGCTATCTTGCAGAAAATCGGGGATACTGTCAGAGAGACTGGCGAGGTAGAGAGAGGTTTATTTCGGCCATCTGAACGCATTTCGCTGCAGGATTCGTGTGTATTCACCAAGGAAGAAGCCTATCCGAAATCCGATCCGAGCTATTTCGCTGTGTACAGGATGCCTCGAAAGATCATTCCAGTTCGTACCAAATACACAACGGTAGGCTCTGATATAGAGAAGAAACACTGGTTTTGGCTCGCTCATGAACTTCTGGGAAACCATTTTTAACGTACTGCACCATGGATCTTGCAAGCACAATTTTGACCATGTCCCAACTCCCATATAATGACAATGACTTTAAGCCACGAGATTTCGGTCCCCAGAACTTGTACATATACCATGTATGAGCACATATACAATGCTATTGAGTCATTTACGGCCCCATGTAGTACACTCTCGAAGTGTGGCATGTCTTGGGATCTGGAATGCGCGACCACGATTATGTAAGCCGTCACGCGCTGTTGGTGGGCTTCGCGGCAAGCGTGACGACTTCAAGGTTTCGGACTCCGCGTTGTATGCGACCAAGCGCCCAAGGCTTCTGCTGTGGTTGCTGTGAACACAGCACCATGTAAAAGGCGTTCCGCTGCTTCCGTTGAAGGGCCCACAGCACGAGTTATAGCTGGCCATGTCTAGCATCTCAGACCATCTACGCACATCTAAGACGTCGCCGTCGGCTGTCACATCAACCGTGCGTCGCGATCCAGTCGCTACGTGCTCGCCGATTGACTCGTCGTATGCCGACAGGACGGCTCCCCAGCGGATATTCCCGTACCAAGTTCGTCGATGGAACCCGACAAGCAAGAGACGACCATTACGCGTACGCACCACTCTCGCCCAGTTCGCCCCGCGACGCTCATGGCGATGTCCATAGGCATCCGAGCGACGGACGTCGCGCTTGGCCTACGACGCATCCCAGCAGGCTTTTACGCCGTCGTCCGTCACGGCGGACTCGCGTGGCGAACCGAGATCGCGATCTCGTCGGTGGACTCCGACGTCGTCGAGCTGCTTGGGCCAATTCCGGCGTACGTGAAACATCGCCGCTTTCTTCGATCGGGAGCGTCACTCAAGGGGCGGTTATAGTCCTTCGGATCCTTCTGCCGTCGTTCGACTCGAGGTTTACGCGTCGTTTGAGCGACAGTCTGCGTTGGGCGATGGAGAGCAGCTCCGCGGGGTGACCGTCACGGTGGAAGAGCTGTGGAAACGCAGCACAGCGCGCGCCGGTGAGCATCGATTTGATTTCATATATGCAGGACTGAGATGTGGGCAGCGTTCGAATTCTTCCCAAAAGATGGGGACGTCGTGTCCCCGTGCTCGTCCATCTCCGTCACCCTCGAGCGACATGACTGCGGGTCGTCGACGGCTCTCCGACTTTCCCATTCCATTACAGACCTGGAACGCACGACGAACCAAGGCCACTCCGCCTTATTGCGTTTCCGCAAGCACGAAGATGCCCGCGATCTAGAGCGAGCCGTTGACGCGTTCGAGCGGGCCCTCGCCGTCTGTCCGCGCGACCACCCAGGACGTGCAGCGGCGCAGTCGAACCTAGCCATAGCGACGTTGACGCTATGCCGCGTCCGAGATACGAATGCGTCCTCGGAGCTCTGCCTGCGCTTGTATCACGACGCGCTCGCCATGCGCCCCGTCGGTCACCTCGACCGTCCTTCCACTTTGATCCAGCTGGCCGCGGTGTATCTCGCACGGTTCCACAAGTCGAGGGATGAACTGGAGGGAGCACGCGTCGAGGGGTTGCTACGTGAGGCGATGAAGCTCAGTCCTGCGGGGAGTCATGAAAATCGAGCTGCGACCTGGATGCTTCACTCGTTCGCGGGTCGCTGGTCGACCCCTACGCTACAGGACGGCCTGGCTTCAGGCCTGACACAACAAGAACTAGGGATCTCGAGCCTCCAGTTATTGCAGCGCTTTGAACGGTTCGGTAATCTGGCCGACCTGGAACAAGCGATCATGCTTTCAAAAGAGTTGGTCAGGTTTCCTGGGATCCGGAGCGAGTGGTACCTCGCGGGGCTGGGGAATCTTGGCCTCGCATTTTCCTATCGTTTTAAACGCCTCGGGGAGCTTGAGGACCTCGATGGCGCAATTTCTATACTCAAGGACGCCGCGGACCGTACACCTCTTGGCGACCCTAGAAGACCTACCTTGCTCAACAACCTTGGCTCGTCTTTCAGAGTTCGCTTCCAGCACCTTGGCCAGTCAAGTGACCTCGACAAAGCGATCTCGATACTTAGAGCTGCCTCTGACCTCAGTCCTCGTGGGCACCGTGACCACCGGGCTTGTCTCACCAACCTTGGCGTGTCCCTCGCCAATCGTTTTCAGCGCCTCGATGACCTCAATGATATCGACTACGCAATTTCTGCGCTCAGGGAGGCCGTCAGCTTTACTCCAGATGGTCACCCTGACAGGCCAATCAGCCTCAATGGCCTTGGAATTTGCTTGAGGATGCGTTTTGAGCGGGTCGGAGAACTGAGTAACCTCCAGGAGGCAATTTCGACACTAAATGATGCAGCTGACCTCTTTCCTCACGGTCACCCTGGTAAACCTACCTGCCTTATGAACCTCGGCGCCTCTTTTGCCACTCGTTTCTTACGTCTCGGGGAACTGAGTGATCTAGAACGTGCAATTTCAACACTAGGGGATGCTGTAGAGTTGACTCCTCATGGTCACTCCGAGAAGCCTGACCGTCTGCTCAGCCTTGGAATGGCCTTTTCACATCGTTTCAAATGTCTCGGAGATGTCAAAGACCTCGAGGATGCAATCTCGATATTCAGGACGGCCGTCGATCTCACCCCTGATGGCCACCCTGACAAATCGAGTCACCTTAATTCCCTCGGGATGTCCTTAAGAATGCGTTCTGAGCGCCTCGGGGAGCTGAGCGATCTCGAAGCAGCCATTTCGACACTCAAGGTCGCTGCCGACATCACTCCTGATGGTCACCCGGTGAAGCCAGTCCGTATTGCCAACCTTGGGAATTGCTTTCTCTCCCGTTTCTTTCGGCTCGGGGAACTAAGCGACCTGGAGGACGGGATTTCGAGGCATAAAGACGCTATTGACCTTACTCCTGATGGTCACCCTGACAAGCCCATGCGTCTAGATCATCTTGGTGGTTCCTTGATCACCCGTTTCAAGAGGTTCGGTGAAGTGAGCGATATCGATGAAGCAATCATGATCCTCAAAGATGCGTTTGAACTCACCCCACACGGTCATCATACCAAGCTCGGTTTTCTTTACAACCTCGCCGGCGCCTTATTCACTCGTTTTCAGCATCTCGGGGAGTTGAGTGACCTCGAGAATGCAATTTCGATGCAGAGGGATGTCGTAGACCACACTTCTGATGGTCGCCCTTTGAAGCCAGGTGGTCTCGATAACCTCGGCATGTTCCTGCTGAGTCGTTTTAGGCACATTGGGATTCCAAATGACCTGGAGGAGGCGATTTCGAGTCAGCGGAGTGCAGTCGATCTCACTCCAGATGGCCATCCAGACAAACCTAACCGTCTCATGGGCCTCGGGAACTCCTTTTTGTTTCGTTTTGGGCATCTCGGAGAGCCGAGCGACCTCGAGCGAGCCATCTTGCAATATTTCCGTGCCGCTTCCGCCCCGTTCGGCCCCGTCAGAGAGAGGTTCGAAGCATCGCGGAATTGGATCTGGTGCGCGCGACGCTTTCGCCACCGCACTCTTCTCCACGCATATTCTATCGCAGTCGACCTCCTCCCTCAGCTTGCATGGATAGGCCTCCCCCTCGCGAATCGCTACGCTGCGCTCTTGGAGAGCGCTGACGTGGTGCGGGAGGCGACCGCTGCGGCGCTGGACGCGGGATGCCCGGAAGCGGCGGTGAAGTGGCTCGAGCGGGGGCGCTCGATCGTCTGGGGGGAGCTCTTCCAGCTTCGCAGCTCCTACAGCGAACTGTCATCCGTTCATCCCCACTATGCTCGTAGGCTCGCCGAACTGTCCGCTGCGCTGGAACACGCCAGCGTCGCTCGCGAAAAATATATATCCGCGCTGTCTGAAGTGGCGCACGGCGCGACGGATCACACGCCAGATTCCCTGGAACAAGAGGCGGACAGGCACCGCGCACTCGCCCTGGAACGAGACAAGCTGCTCAAGGAGATCCGCAGGCTGCCTGGGTTCGAGAGGTTCCTGTTGCACAAGGAGTTTTCCCAGCTCCGCGCGTCAGCCCACGCCGGGCCTGTCGTCATGTTCAACGCAGCAGAAGACCGGTGCGATGCTCTGATCGTCGTCCCCGGTGTGGACCACGTGATTCATGTGCCGCTCCCAAAGTTCACTTTCCAACGCTCCACGGGTCTCTGGAACGTGTTGCAGAGACTGCTTGGTGACGCTCGGGTCGCACGGTCCGACGAAGTGAGGGCGGGGAGGATCGCGGCCAGAGATGGGGTCAGCTGGGAGTCTCTCTTGGCCGCCTTGTGGAGGGACGTCGTGAAGCCCGTCTTGGATGCCCTGGCTTTCTCGGTGCGTAACATCGCATGCTTCGCGTTAGTAGCTGACAGCAGTGGATCCGTCCATCCACAGTCGCCTGGTACGCTGTCGCGCGTGTTCTGGTGTCCAACTGGCCCTTTTACATTCCTTCCTATCCATGCGGCTGGTCTCTATGGCGCGCAGTATGAAGCTGCCGGGAACAAAGCGTTCGACTTTGTCGTCTCGTCGTACGTCCCTACTCTCAGCATCCTCGCCCCGTCACCTGTTCCCGTCGTGGCACCCGACGATCCACTCCGCCTCCTCGTCGTTCGTCAGCCACCCTCTGACGGCCTGTCGCCACTTCCAGGGGTGGTCACCGAGTTGGCACATATCAGAGCCGCCGTCCGAAACACTTCTGCCCACGTCGTCCTCGCAGAATCCACACACGGCACGGTCGAAGAGGTGCTCGGCATGATGTCCGAGGCAGACTGGGTCCATTTCGCATGCCACGGCACCCAAGACGCCCAGAACCCGACGTCGACCGGCCTCTGTCTAGCCAACGGCAGACGCCTCACACTGCGGGACGTGATCGCGCTGTCGCGACCCCGCCGTGGCCTCGCGTTCCTCTCGGCGTGTCAGACGGCGACGGGGGACGAGCAGTTGCCGGACGAGGCGATACACGTCGCGGCTGGGATGCTGTACGCGGGGTATGAAGGGGTCGTCGGGACCATGTGGTCGATCAGCGACAAGCTCGCCCCGGATGTGGCGCTGGAGGTGTATTCGAAGTTGCTGGAGAGGGGTAAGCCGGACCACAGGGAGGCAGCGTGGGCACTGCATGAGACGATTGGGCGGGTGAGGAACGGGGGGAGTGGGTTCGTCGCTTGGCTGCCGTTCGTTCATGTCGGTCTTTGAAGTCGTGCAGTCTCGATCTTTTTTTTTTGTCCACGTTGGTGTATAATATGTTCCATGTGTACGGCCCATGGGGGTGTGCTTATAGACCTATGGCGCAAGTTCTGTGGTGTCCTTGCGAAACAAACGTTGACTATGGGACTCACTTACATAAGGTGTTTTATTTATCTTTCATTATTGGACTTCACGAACTGACCTCCATTCACTACGAAGTCACTTCATCTCCACGGCACTGAGAAAGTGGGTTATCTGCGGTAAGTGAATGGAGTGGGAGTGCACCCACTCCCTTCGCTCATCGCAGGTTACCCACTGAGCCAGCACAAACACTCACCCCAATTGGCCGTGTTTGTTGTTCACTGCAGGCTCTCGCCGACGACGACCGTATCTCCACCATCATGCCTTTTCAAGTGACAGCACTCGCCGCTCGCTGTAGTGCCTTCCTCTACTTGAGCACCAACACTCGTGCGTCATACCTACGATGTTTTTTGGGGTGCCTGCTCTCATCCATCACCTCCGCTGGGTCCTGTTCGAGCACCAGCGCTAGCTCAATCAGCCCCACCGAATTTATTCAAAACACGGTCGCTCACTCGTTGCCCTCACGACATCTATTTTGGCCCCTTTATCACCACTATTGCCGTGCTTTTTCGAGCGCCATCCCTCGCCTTGTCCTTTCGAATGCCGACGCTCGCCACCCCCTCTGCGTGTCTATTGGGGCATCACCCATCGCCATCGCTGTTGGAGAACAGGCCGTCCGTCCACTTATGGTAGCCATACCCTCTACAGTCATCCACCGGCACTTGCGCCAGCGAATTTGACGTGACTCTTGTTCTTCAATATCAGCTATTTTTTTAGATCAGAGTACATAGACTACTTTTCTAACACCTAAATTATGTCTACAAAAAAATTCGAATGGATCTACGGCGTTGTGCAGTCAGAATCACGTCGTTTGTGTTTGTGCCTTTATCATGCATCCACCACCACTTGCGCCAGCCCGAAAGGGTATATCGGAACCGTTTACGCAATCTAAGCGTCGCTAAGTACCCACGCTATCATCGTCTGCTCTCACTCCCGCTCTCGTCGCCACCATCAGAAGTGGTGTCCTCGTCACCATCTTCCCTGTTTCCATCTGCCTCACATTCCGTGACCAAACCGGGCTTCGGTATTCGTGGTTCAATGACCTTTCCGAGTGTTGGACGCTTCCAATGGGTGCCTCGGTCTTCGCCCGATTCCTTTCTCCCTCCCAGGTTTCCAACCCCTCCTCGTCTGGCTTGCTTTCTAACCGTGCTGCTTCTACTTCTTTCCATGTCCCAAGCGTCTGCCAGTGGATTGAAGTTTTCGAGTGCAGTGCCAGGGACTCGGATCATATCTAACTAGTCGTATTTAGTATATCTCTGTACCTGAGTATGATAAGATATCGGTTATGAGTCCAAAAGACCTGCTTCAGCGGCATGCCTCTGGCAAGCCATCACTGCACTGTCAATGTAGATACAGGCCTCGATGATATCATCTGTGAGCAGCTGCCACATAGGTTTTTTTAGCATGAAAAAATCAGTCAGGCCCAGTAGATATCAGTATGTCACAAAACGGCCTAATTTTGCCAACAGAACAACAATCTTCAGCGATCCAATAGTTATTACACAGTGATAGGCTGGGAACTATACATTCATACATGTAGCTTCATAGTTAGACTAATTGTAGTGATCATTGACTCGACGTGTACATGTTATGCATGGTTGGCGCAAGTGATGGTGGTGGCGCAAGTGCCGGTGGATGACTGTACCTACTTTTTCGGACGCGGCGTGCCGCGACACGCGTACCACCCATTTTCCCACCCTCCAGTCTCGTACCATGTCGACTGGAGGTGAGCTACATCGTAACCACTTCGTTCACTCGTATACTCACATGTACGTAGCTTTAACACCTCCTACAGACGACATGCTCCAATAGTCGCTACCGTTTACTCATCACTTGCATCCTTCTCATTCGAACGCAAACGCTCGCCCACTCTCATGAGTACATGTTCCCGTAGCAAGGGGTAGCGGGTTGACGTGGAAGGAAATCTTACCAGTACATGTCACATCTGCATTGATTCCAGCAACATAGTCATCGCTGCAACGAGACAACGAGGAAGCAACAGAAGGGACCCTGGTATGATCTGTACGCAGACTTGGACGCCACGAGGATGCAACGTGCAGGGCGACACCACGACGATGCCACAACGACGTACGGGACGACGACGTCGGCACTATGACGCGTTTGCAAATAAACCCAGGGCATGGCTACTACTTGTTGACTCTTGATATCTCCCATGTATGTCCGACGAGGGATGTCTGTTGCACGCATCGTCGATGAGCGCAGCACGTCGTCGTGGGTTCGCCCAAGAACGTACCTCTACTGCACCTGGACCGTTCCTACAGCCTCCATCAGCTCGCTCAATGGCGCCTCCTCCCGAACCCGAACGACGATCAAGCTGTCCGTCGCGACCCGTCTGAACCGCGAACGCCCACACGGGGCGAGCAACAGCCCACCGAACGGCTGTCGAAGCCTGACGAGCAGCCGAAGAGCGCGCGTTCGCAGATCGAACAATGGCTCGTCGAACGAAAAGTCCTGGTCGACGAGCGGACTGATCCAGGGGTGGATCAGGCGCAGACCTCTCATCCCAGAGATGTCGGCCGTCGTTTTGATCTCGACGTCCCCTAGCAGGGGCGTCGTCACATGGTACACATGTCCAACATCGGATTCAGAGGGAGGGGAAAGTTCGTCAAGCTTGAAGACTATACCAGGCAGTCTGAGGTGACCGTCGGAGAGCGACAAGCGTGGAAGGTCATGGAAATGCTCGTACAAGTCTACGACGACGGAGAAGTCGAGAATGGATAATCGCAATGCAGAGACCATCAGATCCATGTCAGAGGTCTCGATGACTGGGGGAACGTGCGGCGGTTCGATCTCGTTGTAGACGGTCAGGCTGGCAGGTAGATAGCTATGTTGGCTGCCAGAAACTCCGGTCCACGCGAGGAGGGTCACCTCGTCCGATCGCGGCAAGACATATTCCAAAAGACGACCAATTGCCAAATTTCCTTCGCCGTATATGACCGGGAGCGCGACACCAAAAATACCGAAAAGTGAGTACGCCATATCCTCTTCACGCGTCGTTTGTCGTCCGGAAGCCAGGTAAAGCTTCTCGCGAGCTCTGTCCAAACCTGGTTGAAGGACAATCAATTGCTCAGTGGTGGCATTTGTCGCCCGTTCCATCTCCAACAAGACCGCAGGTGACACCTTGTGGTTGAACATTTCGAGTCCGAGATATGGTTTCCAGTCTTCGGTGTAGAATTGAACTACCTCCGAAGCGACATATTCCTGGTATGTCCATCCTCGAGTATTCCATATGCTCTTCCAGAGGCCGCTGGCCTCTTGCGACTCAGAGAAGACGCCAAGAAGGTGGACGACGGTCAGCGACGAACGACGATACCACCGGAACATGGCGACAATCGACTCCTGCTGGACGGTCTTGTCGAGCTGATTGACACAACACGTGTCGCTCCAAGCCCACTTGTACTGAAGGGCGACCACCAGCTTGCAGAAATTCCGTAGTTTGTCGAACGTCGGAGACGACGGTAGGCGGTAGACAGAATTGTTTCTTACTTTTTGGAATGTGGGTTCGCCTGGTTGCCACTTGTGCGAAAACATGACGTAACGATAGAACTTGGCCACCTCTGCCTGAATACGAAGATGGTCGAGGGCCTTCGTCATCGACGAACGGAGCTCGTCATAGATTTGGAGTTCCTCGAAAGCAGCTGCCTGTTGTATTTTGTCATAGAGACGGCCACTCTCAGTGTCAATAAGCACCGTCGGCAAGTGGCGGACAGCTTCCTCGACCTCGTTTCGAATCGCCGAGGTCGCATCGATATACTGATGACGCAGCTCTATTTGCAATATGTCAGGACGACAGAATGTGGAAAAAGAAAGGTATGTACCACGTATTTTCGGATCGTGCGATTGCTCAAATATCAACAGCATGGCTTTGAACGCAGCAAATGCCCCACTGTACCGACCCATGTCATGTAACGCTGTATGCTTTTCTCCATACCCTTGGTATGATAATGGGTCGAGTTCGACGAGCTGACAGGCTGAATCAGTGAGGCACGTTTGTGGCAAGTATCCTGGTCCAAACCTCGGTGCCGTGCTTAAGAAGTACCTCGTTGAGGTTGTTTTCAGAAAGTTGAAGTTTCGCCACATCGCATTCCTAGGGGAAAGCGGTCGAAGACGACTGGATGAACCAAATAAGTTTACTCACATCGGCCAAATACGACGAGGGAAGTATATCCGCCAAGTCACGTAGGGAAACAGCCTTCTCCCCGCTGGCTGCGAGGTCGTCGTGGTCCGATATAACAAGAGACTGGACCTGGTGGTTGAGCTGGATGCTGGAGCCGATCTGCTGATGCGTGGTAGTGTCCCAGAAAGAGAGTGATGAACCAGCTGTGGCAGCGATGAACTTGCCGTTGCTGGCCAGAGCGATGCATGGATAACCACTCGTGCTGTGAAGGGCCCACTTCGAGATCGTCTTGCCCGTGGCGACGTCGAGAATGTGGACTAGACCGTCGCAAGACGACGCGAAGAGCTGCTTTCCATCCGTGGACCAGGCGAGCGCGTAGTTTCCAAATGTGCTGACTTGGATCGGGACGTCGAAGAGACAGTGGCCGTTTTCGTCGTAGACGCGAATAGACTTGCGGTTGAACGTGGCGGTGGCGACGAGACGACCATTGGGCGAAAACTTGGCAGAAGCAATGGGGTGTCCGTGTTTCCACGGTCCGAGGAGCCGCGCGCCAGTCGAGAGCGACCGGACGCAGGCAGTGCCGTCGTCCGATCCGCTCACGATCTTTGTCCCGTCGGGCGAGACGTCCACCGCCCAGACCCACTGATTGCGGTGTCCTTCGAACCCTCGCACTTTCTCGTGCGTCTCGGCGTTCAACAGCTGCACCTTGCCGTATTGTGTCCCGATTACGATCCATCGACCGTCTTGCGACGCCGCGATGGAGGCGACAGCTCTTCCCACGTTCATCGGCGCACCCACCTCGATGCCATCCTCCACTCGCCAACACCGAATCATCCCACCTGCATCCCCGGTCACGAGGTGCTCCCCGTCGACGAGAAATGCGAGGCAGAATACGCCATTTGGAAATTTGATGTCGACTGACCCATTTCTTCTTCGGTGAGTTGTGCTAGAAGAAGAACTTTGTCCACTTAGCGCTTGGACGCCCGCCAGGATCGTCTGGGGTTTAGTCCGCGAGGTAGGTCGGTCTTCTTCTCTTGTCTCGTCAGTCTCGTCGATTTGATCGTCTCGTCCGTTGCTCACCGTCTTTTCTTTTTCTCTGTCGGTGTGCGTTGGACGACATGTCTGGTCGAGATGTCAGATCGGTGAGAACGACGGCCACGTGGACGCGCCTTTCTAGTAAGTCGCCAGTCACCACGTGTCTTATCGATTCACACATTGCAGTGCCTCGCGTCTCGGCGCTTGGGCTGACCAATTCGTCCTCGACCTATGGCCCTAAATGCTCAGGGATGCGTGCTACTGTAACCAATGAGCGATGCCGAAACTCATGCAAGAGGTCAGCTGGCAGCCCACACCGATAAATTCGTGGCGTTCCGTCGCATCGCTCACTTCCAACAAAGTCAAATAGATTGGCCACTGGTCAGCTTCGATGAGGCTCTGTCGCTTCGTGCGAATCCGCTCAGTCGGATGGCGGGGGGGCAGCAAGATCCTGCCGTGGGGATCGTATGGGCCTCGACTAAACGCCGGTCCGGATCCCGAAAGGGCGTTGGGCTTGACTCGATCAGGCTAAAGCAGCAAGACTGCAAAGACACGACCGAAACAGTTAAACACCTCATATTAGACCGCGTCCACTATGCCCATGAACGAGCCCTAGTGACCCGAAAAACACGCCGTGCAGCGAATGATATCCCAAAACTCCTTTCGGACATCGCATATGTCAAACACCTACTGAACTTCGTCGAGGGTACTCGGCGACTCCGCTCAGCACCGGGTAATGTCGCCTCCCGTTCCACATAAGCAAACTGATGATACATAACAGAAGTATACCGTACCACGAGACTCATCCTTCAAACCCTGTGCTCGACACCTGGCGGAAAGGCCCCCTGGCCAAAGGGACTGAGCCGGCGGAAGAGAAAGACGATGGACATACTAACCGGCCCCTATGAACCACAACACCCACCCCAATCACACTTGGGTTACCGACGTGTGCTTGTCATCGAGGTCGTCTCAGCCTCCTTCCCACTATCTCTTCACGATTCTCGTTTCCTTCTTCGTCCATTGCCGCCCCCTATTCCTCCCACGCCCGACCTCCCTCCGGGGAGGCCGAGTACATGTCATCCATCGCACACGCCAGCCGGATTGTCCATCCACGTCACGTAAACCAAAAGGATGCCGCCGATTGGAAGGTCGGCTCGTCTAAAACCGTCGGCGGGAACGACGGGACTAGAGGGGAGCTAAAAGGCTTGCCTTCTAGGGCATTCGAGCGACCGGGGACGCGGTGGGGCACAGGTTCCCCTAGCATAGACAGTCCGACATAGGGTATGGCACCCAGACTGGACTTTAATGGAAATATATATATACATATATAAAGCAGCAGGAAGTTTCCCTCCTCCCCACTCGCTCAAGCCCATCCATTCACCTACCGCCCTGGGTCGCGCCATAACGCCACTCGTTGGACGACACAGTGCCATGACCAACTCCCTCGGCGGATAGGAAGTACGCCTAAACGAACTCAAAAGGGTGGCGTGCCCCCTGACGAGAGCTTTCACCGGCTCGAGACCGCTACCTAATACCGTTCCTTTTCCCGCCGCTGTGCATACTGTAGGCCACAGTCGTCCGTGGCCGCCCGACCCAAATCCGTGTCCGACAGGTGTACAACTGGGAACGACAGCCTGAGGTGTCCACCACTGCGCACACAGACCCACGACTTGGGCCTATCGGCCCCAGTCCCCAAAACGCTGTTCTATGCAAAGGACTGCGGCATACGTCGATCCGCGTTAACCGCCAGTGCTCGTTGCGGTTCAGTGTCGCTCTTCACGATGTGATCCAGAGCAGTGCAGAAAAAAAGGCTGGATAAGGCAAAGCAGAAAAGTACATTCCGTTGTTTGCGATGGATGAGTTGGCGGTAAATATCAATACAAAGGTGCAACAAACCAAAACTTCCTGCCTGTCAAAGGGGTGAGCTCAAACGGAGCGTGAAATCGACGCTCAGAACGACACGACGACATTCAGTCCGCGAATGTCTCTGTCCCGGTGACGATCCATCGACCGTCTCGCGACACCGCGATGTTGGAGGTGACACCACCCCCCGCATCCACCGGTGCACACACCTCGCTGCCGTCCTCCACCAGCCAACACCGAATTTTCCTACCTCCGTCACCGCCCACGAGGTGCTCCCCGTCAGCCAGGAAAGCGACGCAGTATACGTAATTCGGACATTGGATGTCGACTGGTCCTTTTCTCTTTCGGCTACTTGTATTAGAAGAGGAACTTTGTCCACTCTGCGATTGGACGCCCTTCAGGGTCGTCTGGGGTGGGGTCCGCGAGGTAGGTCTGTCCTCTGTGCGAGTCAGCTCTTGTCTCGTCAGCTCGTCGATTTGATCGTCTCGTCCCACGCTTACCGTCTTTTCTCTGCAGGCGGGGGTTGGACGACATGTCTGGTCGAGGCGTGAGGTCAGTGGGAACGATGGACACGTGGATACGCGTCGCCTGTCACCACGTGTCTTATCGATTCATGTCTCGGCACCATGCGCCGATCGCCTTCTGTAGAGTCGACACAACATCTCTGTGATTACGCTTATCCAACGTCCTCATCGCCTTGAACCCCACCACGTCCTTGTTGTCCTCTAGACCGACCTGAAGCCTCACCCCCGCCATCAGACCTGCCATGCCTGTCCGGTCAAGTACTTCAGCATCGCGCGTTCGCTACTCGTCCGCAGCTCAGTGAGTGCATGACACTGGGGTTTGAAAATAGGCCACTTCCATGAATGCCGACTACGCCATGGAACTCTCCGGCGACTCGGACGTCGACATGATCCACGACGGCGGCCAACGAGGACGACAACCCTGAAGTGGATGGTGTTGAAGACGACGACGAACCTGAACCAGGAGAGGTCGGTCTGGTCCCAGCTCGCGCTTCGTCGCCTCAGTCTCCGCAGAACGTCGAGACGAGCTGTCTCCCGCTGTCGTGCCTCAAACCGCGGGTGTCTGCGCACCCTCTGGAGAGTACTCCGCCTCCGGAAACAAGATCGTGTCCGTTTGAAAAGCCGGTGTGCGATGTTGGCGGGTGTCACCAGCCACGCAAGCACCGGTTCGTGAAGGATTGGTCGAAGGGAGCTAGTGGTATGGAGCACCTTAAGCTTCTAGAACGTCAAATGCATGTCGTTTGACGGCACACGCATATCTTGCGCGCCCGCTACCGGTGTTTTCTCGAATGGTACAGTATTGCCCTGCGCTTTGTCACGCCAGTGACATGGGTCACTTGGGCATGTGCAATGTAGAAGTCTAGGCTGACGCCCTTCGTTGTTGGTGCTACGGGCTATGCGCATCGATCAGAGGCCCTCCACTCATGCCACCGTCTGGGATCCTCAGGTTACATCGGCGGCACCGCCCTTACGGCGTCTTTGGCAGAATCCTAGCGTCGTGACGTCGGGGATCATCATGTCCACCCTCGTTAGCAACCCCGATTGAACTCGCGTCCATCTGGATTCAGCATCAAGACTGTGTTCAGGACCCTGGACGATGCCGATCTGCTCGAGCAGCACGCGACGTCGTGTTTGCCTGTGAGTTTATTTCTGTCGTGCTTTCAGAAGGAGATCTGTCGTTGATGAAGATGATTCGGGACAGGCGAACTCGGACCACGTCCATATTGGGTCAGTCGATCATCATCCTTGGCGGACCCGCTGTTTCTAGTCCAGGGCAGGTGCGTATTCGACATGTTGTTTTCGTGCTTGCCTGCCGGCTAGACGTGATGAACGGTGGCGCCGATGGAAATGTACTCGACCAAGGACATCTTTGCCGACATGGACCTCGAGTAAAGCAGGAGGCTTCCGATCACGGGTTCTCCTCGACTCACTAGCCTGCTCGTCCTGTGCGCATGGTCAGGATACCACGATGGTTGGCACATAAACGCAAGGTGCGCGAGAACGCACGCTGTGTCGCCATCTGCCATCTACGACGTTGCCACGGGCCCACTCGTCGACCTCTGCATCCAACGCGCTCGAGATTCACAAGATCGTCCGAGTGGGACGTCAGATCGCACGTCGATGACAGTGAGACCTCCCTTTTGTCCACCACACGGTCGGGCTGACGACCTCTCGCCTTCGGCGACATTTGGGCCTCGTACGCTATGCTATGGCGCGATCCTCGTCAGCCATGCACGGTCGCGGTAGCATGTACTTTGGCGAGAACGGCGAAGCGTTGGCGAAACTATGGCTGAACAGATCGGCACGGCCTTGGGTCGAGCTTCGGGTGTGCGTGAGGCTCGAGGAGAAGACGCCGACGTTGTTTCACGAGAGGGACTACGCCATACAAGTCCGGCGACAGCAAAAATAACATGGAATTGACCAGCGCTAAAGTACGTCCATGATACGAACGCCGCGTGTCAATATTGTTGACGTAATTTACTACCTTTCCTTTTATGGTAATGGTTCATTTACTTGACGCGATTTCCTCGAGTCTCTTACCATTCGACTGGAGTATTCACACATCCTGTCTCGGTCGTCCCCTCTGCTCCAACAATGTCTACCGCGCGGATGATGACCAGGATCCCTGCGGCGACCCTCCATTCCGAAGTTTTTACGCCCGACCGTGGAAGCGACGATATCTGTCAGTCTCTCTCAGCGACAGTCGAGGGAGGGTCACCACGACCCGCGAAAAGATTCCGCGTCAGTGGTTGTTATACCGTGTTTAATGGGAGCGAGATCATCAGCCATACCGCCACTACAGACGATCATCACACGTCCAAGAGATAGAATATCATCAACAACTTTGCACCGACGGTGATCGAGCGCTCGTCTAGTGAGATCGCGATGGAAAAACTCTACCTCGTTCTGACGTACGGTCGATGGGACGAAAACAAAACACTCGGAGTGGCGAGGTACAGTACGGGTAGCGATGACACTCAGAGGCCTACATGGATGAACGGAATCCATTCCTCAAACGACACGCCATCACTGTGTCGTAGGTCCCTAATAGCTTCGTGCAGCGCGTCCGCAGCCTCCTGAAAATCCGGGCGAGTGCCTTTCCGAAACACATACCTGTATACGTCCCTTGCCACGTCGGGCGCGAGCTTATCGCTGATCGAGCATATCGTACCCGTGACTCCTCCGTAGCCTGCACATAGCATCCCCGCTGTCATGTGAATCACTTTATCGGAGAGCCGTTCCCCCATCGCTGTCTGGCACGCAGACAGAAAAACAAGGCAACCGCGCGGCAATGACAACGCGATCATGTCACGAACACTTGAACGGCGGCGGTTGGCGAGACAGAGCCCGCTATTGATCATCTTGGACCCAGTCGGAATCCCTCATGGGGGAAAGTACTCCCTCGACCGCGCCAACGGAGGGTCCCACAAGGGTGGCGTGTACTGAAATCGAATATTCAGTCGCCTCTCGGATGAGTGCCGACTTGGTGACCGCGCCAGGGAGTTGCCGTCAGTCGGTGGCTGACGGACAGCAAGGAAGCGGGGGCAGTCACCGCAGGTAGAAGTCCAATTGGGTGACAGAGGAAGAGTCGCGATAGACGGTGTATAAGACAAAGTCGAACACTCCGTGTCCAAGTTGCGAAAATCAGTCGCCGTATAGTCCAGCCGCATGGAGACCAAAAAAATGTGCGAAGGGTTGCCAGGCATCTGCTCGAAGACAGAAATACAGACGAGTGGATTGGCTGTGAACGCGAGGCACATGATGACGTACCGAGAAAGCCAAGGGATCAAGGACTGATTTGACGACAGACTTCCACGTGGGAGGCGAGATTGCTTCCCAGCCAGGATCTTTTCCTTTCACCCGTTGACACTACCTCTCTTCGCGAACGAGGTCCTTCAGGTGTTCTGAAGGTGAGCTGATTGCAACAAAGTGAAGTTTGGGAGCACATGGATGGAGATATGCACGGGTATGCCAGGTAACCTGTGACCCGTGACCCTCGCGCTCGGTATTGAGTGAGCGACCTGACGGGACATGAGGAAGTGGGTGGCGTGAACCAGGACCGGGGTCCTACCGAGGCGCGATCTTTTCAATCGCGTCGTTTTGAAAACGGCTATATAGTATGATGTTGGACTCGTTCAAGCGCCCAAAACTTTGCTGTGGTGCTGCGGACACAGCCTGGACTATGTAAAAAGGCGTTCCACCATGGCAACTGTTCTTGGCGGCCATGTCAAGATCACTGGATACCGACAGCCATCGACGCGCATCCACGTTGCCGTTGACCCCCCCGACCGTGTGTCCCGATTCAGTCGCTACATGCTCGCTGATTGACTCGTCTTGTACTGACAGGACAGCTTGCAAGTCACAATTGATTCAAGGCAAGAAAAAAACGAAGAGACCACGATCACATGTATGAAGACGTGCTACCTCCTGGACCGTCGACTGATATTGATGTTCATAGACATCCAAGCGACGGACGTCGCGCTCGGCCTACGACGCGTCCCAGCAGGCTTTTACGCCCTTGTCCGTCACGGGGAGCTGACATGGCGAACCGAGATCGCGCCTTCGTCGGTGGACTACGACACGATTGAGTGGTGCGGGCCGATTCCGATGTATATCATTTCGCTTTTCCCTTTTAGAGTAACACTCACCAGGGCGCGATTCACAGTCCTTCAGATCCCTCTGCTGTTGTTCGACTCGAGGTCTACGCATCGTTTGAGCGCCAGCCCACGCTGGGCGACGGGGAGCAACTCCGCGGAGTGACTGTCACGGCGAAAGAGCTGTGGAGGCGCAGCGCCGAGGGCGTCGGTGAGCGTCGTTCGCCATTCGTATACCCAGGGCTGACCTCTGTCAGCGTTCACCTTCTTCCCAAAGAATGGGGATGTCGTATCCCCGTGCTCGTCCGTCACTGTCACCGTCGAGCGGCATGAGCATCGGCGCGATCGTCCATCATCGTCGATGGCTCCCCTGTCCCCCACAGACCTAGAGCGCGCGACGAACCAAGGCCACGCCGCCCTCTCGCGTTTCCGCAAGCATGGCAACACCCGTGATCTCGAGTGCAGCATTGAGGCATTCGAGCGAGCTCTTCGCCTCTGTCCGCGTGACCATCCGGGTCGCGCAGCGGCGCAGTCGAACCTCGCGACAGCGACGTTGGTTTCGTGTCGCGTTCGAGACGCGAATGTGTCCTCGGAGGTCTGCCTGCACTTGTACCACGATGCCCTAGCTGCACGTCCCCCAGGCCACCTCGACCGTCCTTCCACTTTGATCCAACTAGCGGCGGTGCACCTCGTACGGTTTGGCGAGACAAATGACCAAGTGGAGGGAGCGCGGGCCGAGGCGCTCCTTCATGAGGCCACGGAGCTCAGTGCTGCGGGAAGTCATGAAAATCAAGCCGCGGCGTGGATGCTCCGATCAATCGCAGGTCGAAGGGCGGTCCCTGCGCAGCTAGATGGCCAGGTTTCAGGCTTGTCGCAACAGGAACTATGTATCTTGAGCCTCCAGTCGTTCCAGCGCTTCGAACGGTTCGGTAATCTGGCAGATCTGGAACAGGCGATCATGCTTTTGAAAGAATTGGTCAGGTTCCCTGCGCCCTGGAGTCTGTGGTACCGTGCAGGACTAGCAAATCTCGGCGGCGCGTTATTGACTCGGTTCAAACGCTTCGGGGTGCTGGACGACCTTGAGGGTGCAATATTGACACTCAAGGATGCTGCACATCATATACCTCATGGTGACCCCGGAAGGACCGCCTGTCTCAGCACCCTTGGCGCGTCCTTGAGAACTCGTTTCCAACGCCTCGGAAAGCGGGGCGACCTCGATGAAGCTATCTCGACACTCATGGATGCCGTTGACATTACTCCTGGGGGTCACCCTCACCGGCCGACCTGCCTCGCCAACCTTGGCGCAGCTCTCGGGGCTCGTTTTGAGAGCCTCGGCAACATAGACGACGTCAACCATGCGATTTCTGTACTCAAAGAAGCCAGAGGCATTACCCCAGATAGTCACCCTCACAGACCACTCTGCCTCAATAACCTCGCCCAGTGTCTCAGGAATCGTTTCAAGCAGGTTGGAGAGCTCAGCGACCTCCAGGAGGCAATTTCTTCCCAAATGGATGCAGTTAACCTCTGTCCTCATGATCACCCTACTAGATCTAGCTGGCTTGCGAACCTCGGCAACTCTCTCCTCACTCGTTTCGAGCGCCTCGGAGATGAGAATGACCTGGAGAGGGCAGTTTCCATACAAAGAGATGTTGTCCAGCTCATCCCCCGTGGTCACACTGACAAGCCTGGCTATCTTTGTGGCCTTGGTCTCGCACTGGTTGCTCGTTTCGAGCGCTTCGGGGATCTCAAGGACCTCGAAGACGCAATCTCGGCGTTCAAGGATGCTATCGACCTCACCCCTGATCACCACCACGACAAGTCTCACGGTCTCAATTATCTTGGCACGGCTTTGAGATCTCGTTTCGAGCACCTCGGAGAGCTGAGCGATCTCGAAGCAGCCATTTCGACACTCAAGGTTGCTGTTGACATCACTCCCGATGATCACACATCAATGCCAATCCATCTCACCAACCTCGGAAACTGTTTGGTCGACCGTTTCCATTGCCTTGGGGAACTGAGCGACCTGGAGGATGGAATTTCGAGGCAGAGAGATGCTGTTGCTCTTATGCCCCCTGATGGCAATTCTGTCAGGGCTACTCATTTAAACAATCTCGGCAATTCCTTGGTCACGCGTTTCAACAAGCTTCACGAAGTGAGTGATATGGATGAAGCTATCGTAGTCCTCGGGGATGCGTTAGAGCTCACGTCACATGACCACCACATTAAGTTCCACTTTCTTCACAACCTCGCCAATGCATTCTCCAATCGTTACAGGTACCTCAAGAAGCTGGGCGACCTCGAGACTGCGATTTTGATGCAAAGGGATGTGGTAGATCACATACCTGATGAACATCCTTTGAAGTCTGCTTGTCTCGGTAACCTCGGCGCCTCTTTGCTTAATCGGTTTCTGCGCCTCAGGATGCTAAGCGACCTGGAAGATGCAATTTCGAGGCAGAGCGATGCAGTCGACCTCACTCCCGACGGTCATCCCGCCAAACTTGACCAACTCGCCAACCTTGGCGACGCCTTTATGATTCGCTCTGAGCACCTTGGAGAGCCGAAGGACCTTGAGCGAGCGCTTTTTCAATATTTCCGCGCTGCTTCCGCCCCGTTCGGTCCCGTCAGAACCAAGTTCGTCGCCTCAGAGAATTGGATATTCTGCGCGCGT
>JBBPLT010000471.1:0-21583 GCA_038089955.1 Strobilomyces dryophilus | reverse complement strand
AGGGGTAGAAGCGACCAGGCTTCCATAGATAAGGGTCTAGAAGGGCACTGCCCTGATAGATAGGAAAGAGGGTGGTGACGTCATGGACAGAGGGCAAGGCTGTGGCCGTTGACCATGAGTCGTTGGAGGTCTAGTGAGGTCTAGCCTCTCTAAGGGGAGGTGTGTGGCGGCACTGCCGGCACTTCTAAGGGGTCTCTGTTGTCCAGGCTCCAGGGAGATGTGGAACGAGTGCAACAGTCTAGGGTCGGAGATAGAGGCGCTGCCTCCATCTAATCAAGGAGATAATTGTGGCACTGCCACAGATAAGATAGCGAAGTGGCACAGCCACCGATAAGAGATAAGATAAGGTGGGGCACAGCCGCACCGTGATAAGATAAGATAAGAATGCGCAGCATTCTTGTGGAAAAAGATCAAGACCCGTGCTTGACCAAGGACTTGATAAGCTGATCTTGCAGCCAGATCTTGTCCGATAAGGGCGATCTACGCTCTGATAAGCTCTCAGAGCTTGCTGTTATGACCCGAGTGTAACAGAAGGTGGACGGAGAGTTACACATTCCAAAGAACATAACCGTTGGTTCGTACAACTCATCAGGAGTAATGAACACAGCTTTCCATTGATTGGAGGATTTGATATGGATGTTGTTATACCCCCACCGTATGTCGAATTTGGTGAAGAGTCGAGAGCCTTTGAGTTTGTCGATTAGCTCAGAGATGAGTGGAAGGGGGTAAGCATTTTTAATGGTGTGGGAGTTTAGATAGCAGTAATCCTGACAGGGTCATAGTTCTCCATCCTTTTTTGGTACGAAGAAGAAAGGAGAGGCTTGGGGGGATTTGGATGGTACTATTTTTCTGCTTTTCAGGTGTTTGTCGATAAACTCTTTGCAAGCAGCACGCTCTTTTGGATTTAGTGGGTATACTTTGGCGACTTTTGGGATGAAGTCTTTTCCTATGTTGATTGAGTGGTTGAATGGTCTGTGTGGGGGAAGGTCTCCATCTTTTGGTTCTCCAAATATATTAGAGAAGTCCTTGTATTGTTCTGGTAATGAAATGTCATTCTTTTGGTTGGCCATGGCTATCTCTGTGGAAATGGTGGTCTTTCTTGCTTGTAACATTACTCGTTCGTCTGTGGTAAGTTTTAGTCTCTTTGCCCACAGTTGTTCTAGTTTAGAATTTGGAGATGTTTCGAGATAACGAAGGAGATATCACTATTTGAGGGCATCAGGGTGGTTGTGGCGTAGGACATGGGGTTTGTTGGGAAGTTGTACAGTCCCTTTTGCCCAGTCGATCGAAGGGTTGCTTTCTCTGAGCCAGGGGAGCCCTAGGATCATGTTTTCTTTTCCATAGTCGAGGACTGTGAAATCTCGTGTTTCTTCACAATCCCCAATTTGTATAGTAAGGTGGACCTTATGTTAGGTTAGTCCTCCCTTGTTGACCGTTCCGTCTATGTTTTGAGTGATGACCAGTTTGGCAAGTCGCTCTTTCTTGAGTTTATATTTCTTGACCAGTGCTCAGTTGATCAGATTTCCAGAGGCTCCACAGTCTATTAAGGCATTTGTGTTGACGATTTGTGCTCTAGGGAAGGTGTAGAAGAAAATTGGAATTCTCATTGAGGCCGCCTTATTGTTGGATACAAGTACAGGAGCGATAGTAACAGTAGGGGAAGATGACATCGACTCACATCCCCCTTTCAAAAACCCTCTACCTCAGTGGTCTCTGTTGCTCAGATTTCCATGGGTTCATCATCTGGGACTTCCTCGTTCTCCAAGCGTTCTTCATCTTCTTCATAACAGGCTCGGAGTACTTTCATAATGTCTTGTTGGGAAACCCCTTTCTTTTTCTTCATTGAGGTGATATAATCCTCTACCTCCATGGATTCCTTCTTCATAATGGCTTTAAAGGTGACTGGGAGATTTCTGGGCAATGATCTCTTCTGTCAGTCCTTCAGAGGCTGCTTGGGGTGGTTCCTCGTGGAACATCCTTTCTTATGGCAGATGAAACAGAGGTTGTTATGGAGGTATCGGGCTTTTTCGATGGAAGAAAGTCTAATGGTGTCAATGTCCATGGTGTTGGGGTCTCGTTGGTTGTCTTGTGGAAGGAGATGTCCTATAGTTCTCCCTTTTTTATACCATTCTAACTGTGTTTTCTGCATATGGAATTGGCCAGCCTTTTTGATCCATCCTTGGATAGTGGTAGGCAGATTTTCCATCGAAATGATCATTTCAGTGATTTCCAGGTCAAGCCCCTCATTGAAGCGATCAATGAGGGTTACAGGGTCAGTTATCTTGGACTTTGCCGTGTAGAGTTGGAATTTGGTTACATAATCAGAGAAGCCGTTGTAAAACACAAAACCTGGGTGAGGGGACACCCAGGAGTCATATGAGTGGGTCTTGGGTGCGATAGGCTCGACCAAAAAGGGGGCCTGAGGCATTTGCTGAAGTCCTGGAGGCTCGGGGATGGACCGATGCTTGGTCTGAGGGCACAGGAAACCGGAGTTTGAATAGACCAGTCAGTCAGTCGAGTGAGGAGAGGTTGGTGAGGTGTCGGTGAGGTAGGAGAGGGCTCTCAGACGATTGAGAGGAACTAGCTGGGTGGATAGCAAGGTGGTAGAAAGGTAGGTAGAAGCTAGATACATGTGTAAATACTTGAAACTGGCTTAAAAAGGGGTTGGAATGCGCCGGGCTTGGTAAGAAAGGTACAGAAAGTCTAAACAGACCAGTCCAGGCGAGATGTAAGTAGACCGAGATTGTCTGTAGAGGACCAACGTATGGTCTGGACTGCGGGAAAAAGCATCGGTCGACCGGTTTTTGTAGTCCACCGGCCCCGGGTGTTGCAGAAATGGACCGGTGCCATGTTCGGGGTGTCTGGGTAGGACCGATATATGGTCTGGACTGCGGGAAAATCGGTCTGGACTATCGGACTATCGGTGTGTGACGGTTTTCAGGCATGGGAGTGGGATAGAGGTCGTCGGGCGAAGTCCAAAAGGTGGGCTGATGGTGGGATACATGCGTAGAGCGAGTCTGAGCTCTACACCATTCTCTTTGTCTTGGAGATTCTGGGACAATTGAGTGAGTTTGCTTCTGGCAGCAGCATTCTCATCGCGGGGAGTAAAGGTTTTCAGGAAATCCTGAACGATGGTTTCTAACATCAGCTTTGTTTCTTCTTTGATCGTCTGATCGAGTAATTTTTATAGGAGCAGTTCTGCATAGAATCTTCCTTGTCCCTTATTCATTATATTGAGGAAGATTAGCCTCTGCTGCTCGGGGGTATGAATGTGCTGGTTGATTAGGAAGTATGCTTTCATAGCATTACTTCACCATCGAGCGTCCTGCAGATCTCCAGAGAATCTGTCTGGAAGTCCTGCCTTCATTTCTCTGGTGGTACAGACTACTTCTTGATCTGCCATAGATGCAGTGTTGGGGGATTTAGGCAGGGAGTTAAACCAAGGTTGTTTGGCGATTTCTTCGAGACTTTCCATAGGGGCCAGTCCTAAGGCTTCTGCTATAGCTTCAACAGTAAGAGGTGGTGGAGAGATTGGTCCTTCTTTGAGCAATTTCCTCTCTTGGGGCGAAGGGATACATGCTGGTGTTGGTTCCCTTAAGGTTCCTGCTAGATGGGTGGTTCTGACGTGGGCTTGGGGGAGCGGGGAGAAGGGGGCGTGTGGGTTTCGGGAGGATCCGGCAATTCTTCAGAGGGGGTCGGATGGGGGGTCAGAAGGAAGAGAGAAGAGTGCGGAGGGTTGGGTTTCGTCGTCAGAGGAGTCGACCTGGTACTTGGCAGGAATGGTTACTATCCAAGTGTCTCCCTACTCCAATGTGGAGGGGAGGAAGAAAAGCTAGTTCTTTTGTTATGCTGATATGTAGAACCTAGCAGCGTTCCGTCGCAAGTGGAACGAAGACTTTTATCTGGAGTGGTCTTGCATTGACTATCCCGGTCAAGCAGTGGCTAGGAACTAGCGTGGATTGCGTAGAACTAGCTTAGTATTACAAGTACAGGGCGTCGGGTATTTATACATTCTGCATGGAGATGGGAACTATGAGGGCCAAAAGAAGAGATACCCTAGAGGAGGAATGGACGTCCGTGTGGAAGAAGTCAAGCTACTGTGGATCAAGTCAGGAATCAAAAGGAGAATGGAAGGAGGAAGAGCGATGGGTTCCAGGTAAAAGGCTGTGAAACGGAACACAGTGTTAATACAGAACAACGAGGCAGCTGCGGATGGCGAGTCATGAGAAAATAAATGGGCAGCATACACTGAGACATCTAAAGGGGCTGATTGTCGAGAAACTGAGTGAACTCCTGTCTGAAGAAGGTCTGCTCTTCCAAAGAGATTGTAACACTTTTCCTCCCATCCCCAACTCTCCCACTCTCGTTCCCGATGACCCCATGGAGACCTCTAGCTCCACTACAGCCCCTCCACCGCGCCTGGTGTGCAGATTACCAAAAACACCCTGAAGGGATGCCTAGGAATCCTTTGCCCTTCCAACATGCAGCAACTGCAGCCAACTCTTCTGGACTCTTCCTTTTCTTATACTTCTACCAATCTCCATTTCCATCGCTTCCACATGGAGTTGTCAAGTCTGGGTCCTCCGGACACAAATCCAGTTGGAGTTTCTTAGAAAGGGGGTAAGCACAGAGGTGGACTGAAGGTCCAAGGTAGATAGAGTTGGAGGTTACTTAGGGATTAGGACCTCAGCGCAGGACTTATGTATCACGCTCTTGCTCAAGTCCAGTCCTTGGTAGATCAGAGGTTCGAGATGGTAATCGGAGGATTAGGAGGTGAGTAGAGTGAGATCGACTGGAAGAGTGGAGAGGAGACTAAGTTGATATTCGTACTGAGGTTACATGGCAGAGGACATAGGGTTTAAGTACTAAGGAAAGGTCAGAGTCCAAAACCAAGAATGTAGGTAACCATGCGGTCGGAGTGCAGGGTCCTGTTAGTATTGTAGCAATGAAAGGGATGTAGCATGTGAAGTGGTGAAAGGAATGATAAGGTCGTTGGTATCATGTGGAAGCAAGGGTTGTAGGTACGGGGAATGGAGAGGCATAGCAATGGATAGGAACAGGGAGTACTTAACAGGGATAACGTGATAGTGTGGATGAAGTCCGATATCAGGATCACAAGTCCCGAGGCAAAGGTCGAAGATCCAAATAGAAGTGTGCAGGTGAGTACTGGAGATGTGTCAGAAGGGGTGCAACAAGGGTCAGAGTTGTTGGAATATGACAGGAGTTCCAGATACACCATTCCACTTTCCCATGATCCGCTTTCTTTGATCCTTTTGTCCCCTTCTGGCCACGAACACCCGCATTCCATTTAGTAGAACCCTCAATCCTGAAGGTTCCCACCCCTGCCACTTCCCAGTATATAAGTCAGGTCCTTTCTCCCATGTTCCCTAGCTAGTTCTACGCCTACCAAGCCTAGTAATCTAGTCCCCTGTGCATCCCCAATGTGTGAGACCCTCAGTCCAGCCATCGCTGTTGAACCCTTGACCCTAGACTCAAAAACCACTGCTAGGGAATATGTCTTGCTGTCTAGCCGACTGCTACAGCATTCTTCACTCCATTTATAAGACTTCACTCTACTTTGAGTGAGTGCTGCTAGGTTACTATGCAACCAGCATAACAACTATATTCATTTATGCTGCAGATGCCCTCCATCCTTGTCGCCCTCACACGTATTACTGCTGCTGCCACCATATCCAAATGAGTGATGGGGACTTGCCATCCCCTATGTCCTGGGTTTGCCCTCACCTCTCGCTGACCTTGCTGCCCGAGTCTTTTGTTTGTGCACAGCCATCCTTTCCCCACTTGACCACCACAGCAGTGACCACTCAGCAACAGTCACGATTCAACCTCACCCTTATATTCACATTCTCACTTTGCCCCCCATACTGGATTGTGACCACTGTGATGGCAGCGCAACCTCAAAACAACTATGTTACAGTCACACAAGAGGACGGCCCCATCATTTCTTTCCCTCCTATCCCTAACTCTCCCACTCTTGTTCCCAATGACCACATGGAGACCTCTAGCTCCAATACAGCCACTCCACTGCACCTGGTGTGCAGGTTACCCAAGATACCCTGTAAGGATGCCTAGAAACCCTTTGTCCTCCTAATGTGCAGCAACTGCAGCCCACTCTTCCAGACTCTTTCTTCCTTTGTACTTCCACCAATCTCCATTTTCATCACTTCCACATGGAGTTCTGGACACACTATTCCATTCCCCATGATCCACTTCCTTTGATCCTTCTGTCTCCTTTTGACCATGGATACCCACACCCCATCTAGTAGAACCCTCAACCCTGAAGGTTCCCACCCCTTGCCACCTCCCTGTATATAAGTTGAGTACTTTCTCCAATGTTCCCTAGCTAGTTCTACACATTACCAGTGTAGTAATCTAGTCTCTCTTCCATGCATCCTTATATGCATGAGACCTTCGATTCAGCCATTGCTGTTGAGCCCTTGAACCTAGTCCTAGCCAATGCTACTAGGGAACCTGCTAGCTATTCTGCTGCTGCTCTAAACTTCATTTATAAGACTTCGCTCTACTTCAAGTGAGCACTGCTAGGTTACTATGCAATCAGTGTAACAAAAGAACTAGCTGTCTTCTCTCCCTCTTTGTCATAAGAGTAGGAGAGAATATCTGTTGCATCAATCGCTGGTGCTGTAGGTGCAGGAACTATTGTTCCAATGGAAGTATCCACTCCAGAAGAGCCGATCCAGGATGATTCTTACTCCATAACAGACATTCCTCTTGATATTTACACCTCTGACAAGTCAACCGAGGAACCCCCACCACCTCCTTCACCTCCACCCCCTGCTAAGGAATGAGGACATCCTATCCAATGGAGCTTGAGAAAGGAGATAACCACTGGAATACCAGAAGACTTCTCTGGCAAACCTGATGAAACCCAATGGTGGAGCAATACCATGCAGGCATACTATGAAATCAATGACAAGATCTTTTCCTCATAGCAACAGGTACTGATCTTCCTCAATAAGCTCAAAGATGCACGAGGAAGACTCTTCACAGAACCAATAGTCGAGAAGGCCCTGGATGATGATGAAAGGAAACAACCCTCCCTCACCTCTGTCAAAGCTTTCTTAGTTTCATCTGGGTGCTGGCCATGACATTATGTGGCGAGAATGTGGTGAGGAAGTCGTGAATGACAAAACTTGCGAGACAAGGAGAATGGTTTCTCTGACTATGTCACCAAGTTTCAACTGTTCACTTCCCAAACTGGTATCACAGGCCATGATACAACCCTAAGACCTAGAGTCCTCAAGTTACCACTTGTCAACCAATACTCTTTGGAGGGGGAAGAGAGTTGGAATCTAGGCTGGGGCCTTAGAGAGGAGGATACCCAAGTGAACTAGACTGGGGATGCCAGTTGTTGTTCAGCGGGTTTATATATTCATGGGGTACATAGGTTTACATAATACATTCCGTCTATAAGAGTCCATACCCTTGTGCCCTGGGCACAGGAGTGTGGCTGGAACGTGTATCAAGGGTGAAACATGTGTCATAGGAATGAAAGAAGAGAAGCATACCCCAGCCGTGCGGCGGTGGAAGAATGGAAGGGAAGCATGCACAGCACTGGGCTGTGTCAAGGGTGTGTCAAGCATGGGTGAATGATGAAGGTGAATGAGTGACGGTGGTGCAGAGATCAGAGGGCAAGGCTGAGGCCGTTGATCCTGGATGATAAGATGAAAAGATTAGATAAGAGAAAAGATAAGATAAGAAAGAAAAGAAAGGTCGTTAAGTCCGTTGTAGATGCTGGTCATGGGGCAGTGATCATTCATGGGGCAGCGATCGTAACACTACCCCCTTCCTAAAGATCGACTTCCAGGCAATCAAAGGGAGTTTGAGCATGAGAGAACTCCGTTAAGGAGTCCGGCCGCTTGGAAAAGAGGAGAAGGAATTCAGGGCCGATAGAGAGCGCACGAGGGGCCGTGGGGTGAGAAAGGTGAAAGGCGGTCACCACGTCCTTGGCGTGGGAGAGGTGATCCCGGGGTTCCCAGGTACGATCTGTATCATCATACCCTTTCCAATGTACCAGATATTCCAAATGTTTGTTTTTATATCGGGAGTCGACAACGTAGTCAACTTCCCATTCGTTGTCGTGGTCTTCGGTCACAGTAACCAGTCCAGGCCGGGTAACTGGTTGACCATCCAGACGTTCCCAGTAAGGCTTAATGCGGGAAATGTTGACCACAGGGTGAATGCGCATCGAGCACGGGAGGTGCAATTCAACCGCATTGGGTCCAACCAACTGGGTGATCTTGTATGGGCCAAGCCATCACTCGGATAGCTTGCAAGAAGCTCGAGTGAGCTGAAGGTCTTCCATGGACAACCAAACCTGTTGGCCGACCAAGTATGGTGGGGGATCGGACCGATGCTGATCTGCATTGTGTTTCATGCGGTCCTGAGCCGCTTTTAGGTTGGCTTTAACCTGATCCAGGGTAGCCGTGATATCCGAGGAGAATTGTTGCGCTGCCAGAGCAGCAAGATCCTCGATACCGGGGGGTGTAAACTTGGGTTCTATTCCCATATGAGGGAGGTACGTCCTTGTAACTTCGAATGGAGTCTTCCTTGTCGAAGCGCTTTGTTTATTGTTTATAGAAAACTGGGCGATGGCAAGCCAAGTGGCCCATTGATCTTGTTTTTCGAAGCAGAAGATTCTCAAGAACTTTCCTACTTCTCGATTTACTACCTCCATCTGGCCATCCATCTGAGAGTGGAAGGAGGTGCTTAGTTTAGTGTTTATGCCGAGGACCTTATTGATTTCCTGCATTACTTGTGCAGCGAATTGGGGTCCACGGTCGGTGGTTATAGAGCATGGAATTCCATGTTGCTTCCACATGTGGTTTATGAATAGATAGGCAGTATCAAGAGCCGAGCACTGCTTGGTGCAAGGGATGAGTTCTACCTCTTTGGAGAACCGATTCACAACCGTCAAGATCGCATCTGATCTGCGGGAGAGAGGCAGATCCGTGATGAAATCTGCGGAGATGTCCTGCCAGGGACTGTTGGGGATAGGCAAGGGTTGCAGCAGGCTGGCTGGCGCCTGTGTCTGACCCTTGAACCGTTGACATGCATCGCATTGAGCGACGTAGTCCTTGACTTGCATGGCCATTCCGGGCCAGAAGTAATTGCGTGAGACTAGCTCAAGTATCTTTTCATAGCCGGGATGTCCGGCGGTGGGGGCGTCATGATGCCTTTGGATGACTTCCATCCGGAGTAACACTTCTTCTGGTACATACAAGTACCGTCTTTCCTTATACAGCATGCCGTCTCATTCTTCTGAGATAGCGTGTTTCTTCGCCAAGTCCTGAATTTTCCATTCTGGGAGTTGGCAGGTTGCTGAAAATATTTTTGTTTTTATGTGATCCCCATCATCCGTGATGCGGACTGTGCCGATGCTGTCCAGGGAGATAACGATAATTCCTTTGTTATCATCATCGATGCCTTGCGCGTGATCAACACGGCAGGAGAGCGTGTCTGCTTGGGTCATTGTGGAGCCGGGCTTGTGGCACCACAGGGCGTTGAAGCGAGATAAATATTGATCCCATCGGGCTTGCCGACGGTTGAGATCCTGTCTCGTCATGAACCATTGCAAGTTCGCGTGGTCATTCCATATCTCAAACTGGTGTCTAGCATCTTTGAGATAGTGTCTCCATTGTTCCAGGGAGCGGATGACGCTTAGCAGCTCCTTGTCGGTGACCGGGTAGTTACGTTCTTTGGGCGACATAGAGTAGCTGGAATAGGCAACAGGGTGCCATAGCCCGTCTTTCTCGATAGATAACACTACCCCTGTTGCATAATCCGAAGCATCGCTTTTGAGCCGGAATTTGCAATCTGTGTCAGGATAGGCCAAGATAGGCGCAGTGGTGAAATGGGTTTTAAGCGTGTCAAACGCTTCTTGCTGTGCCTCTTTCCACTCGAAGGGGGTTTCCTTTTTTGTAAGGTCATTGAGAGGGCATGTGACTTGCGCATAGCCTTTGATGAACCTTTGGTAGAAGTTGGCAAGGCCTAGGAAGCTCCTTACTTCCTGAACTGTTTTGGGGGTTGGCCATTCCGTAATGGCTGTAACTTTTTCGTTATCCATTTTTATACCATCCTTTCCTACGATCATTCCGAGGAAGTCCACTTCTGTGGCGTGGAAGGTGCATTTTTCTGGTTTTATGAATAAATCATTTTCTTCAAGGCGGCGCAGCACTTCGGTTACGATTTTGTTATGTTCTTTTATATCGTCTGTTTTTGTAAAGATCATCAGGTCGTCGATGTAGACCACCACAACATCGTCCATGTTGCCAAAGAGTTCGTTCATCATGGCCTGGAACGTGGCGGGGGAGTTGCATAGCCCAAAGTACATGACGAGGGGTTCAAACGATCCACGGAAGCAAACAAAGGCGGCTTTCCACTCATTGCCTTCCTTGATGTGAACATTGTTGTATCCCCATCTGAGATCCATTTTCGTAAATAGTTTAGCCTCTTTGAGCTTATCGACAAGCTGCCTGATCAACAGCAGCGGGTAATTATTTTTGACCGTGTGTTCGTTGAGGTATCGGTAATCTTGTACCATTCGTTTTCTGCCATCCTTTTTGGGCACAAAGAACACAGGGCTAGTTTGCGGAGATTTCGAAGGGCGGATATAGCCTTTCTTGAGCTGATCATCTAAAAATGCGGTTACTTCCTCCTGTTCCTGTACTGAGAGGGGAATAATGCGGCCTTTCTTCAGCTTAAATGATTCTTTGAGCTCAATGGCGTGATCACAGGGCTTCCTAATGGGCATACGCTCTGACTCCTTTTTTGAGAATACTTTTAAATACTTATGATATTCCTTCAGGACTAGTTCCTCAGGGGTTTTCTCGTTTGATTTTTCTTTTTCTGCGGCGCGCAGCTGCTGGTGAACATGATATTGGAGTTCTTCCTCCTTTAGTTCTATCCTTCGTAAGAATGGGGGCTTATCCTGCAAGCAAGAGCATTGTCGTGGGCAATGGGTCATCTTGACTATGCTGGTAGTCCAATCTATCTCCGGATTGTGGCGCTTTAGCCAGGAATATCCGAGGATGAAGGCATTCTTGCCAAGATCGGTGACTTCTGCCGTGATCCATTCTTGGTGTCCCTGAAACTCGAGGACTAATTCCGCTGCGTGGGATATCGATCCTGCGGAGTTGAGGGTTCCATCCACATTGTATACCAGAATGGGATGTCGAAGATCAAATAAGGGAATATTATTTTCTGTCGCCCATTGGCGATCAATAAAGATAGTGTTTGCGCCTGAGTCCAGAAGCACTTTGAGGGATGCATAGTTTCCTCATCGCTCCCATGGGCAGATTTTTATCTCCATGAGGATTTCCCGCTCTGGGTGTGTGGTGTGAACATAGGCTTCATCAGGTATTCCCGTATTTGTGGTTTTTGTGTTGTAAGCCGAATTAAGCCCAGGTGTAACGTCCCTGGCGAGCTCTGAAGGAGGCCCGGCTGACGGCAAAGGTGGTGAATAATTATCTGCAGAATCCTCGTCATCTACGATTTCTTCTACAGAGAGGGGGGAGAATCTGTTTATATTAGTGCGGCCCTGAACCTTCCCAGTAAGATTCGGGCCTAGGCTTTTTCCGACTTATTTTTCAAATTTTCGTAATCATGGAACCAAGCCCGTGCTTCTTCGAAGTCCATTCCTTGTATGGATCTTCGGAAATCTCTTCCTTTGCCCTTATCTTGGGCCTTGGCTTCGGTGGCTTTCATGCCAGGTGTTTTGACATCAGTGCTTTTATCGTCATCCCAGGATGTGTGGGCGTCGTTGTCCCTTGTGGCGCACACATTGTGGCCATTTCCTATGCTGCGTCTAGCGCAGTCCTTCTTGTGTCCTCTGCCCAGGAACTTGCATGTTGGGCATTGGATTTTGGGTTTTGGGCATTCTTTTATGAAGTGCCCGTCTTTGCCACAGTTGTAGCACTTGGTTTCCTTAGTTTGGACGGCGTCGATGTCCATGGCATTAGGGTCCCAGGTTTTGCCGGCGGCCCTTGTTGCCATGCCTTTCCTTATATAATCGAACAGGTTCTTTCTCTGTCCGAGTTCTTGGAGATCCTGCTTCATTGCAGCAAGATCTGTGTATCTCCCCTTTTCCATCACCAGGTGACCGAGGAGAGAACGGTCAGCAGTTTGCTCCATGATTTCCAGGAGCCGTTCTTCAGTGTACCCTGCTTGCAGGGCGTGCATCTCGAATTTGGTCAAGTAGGTCTCGACCGTCATTGAATCTCCCTTGACAGCGGCCAGCGCCTTCCTGTTCCACTCTTGCTCATTCGTGTAGTGGAATTGATTGATTATCTTTGTGGACATTTCTGCCCACATGATATTTGTGCCACCCATGATGGCATTAAGATGGGCACGTGCGAACTCGCCGGCCCCTTTTGTCATGCGGGAGAGAACCACTTTTACTGCCATATCTCCGTGGAGCACACAGGCGTTCTCTTGCTGCCACATTTGGACTTTCATCCACCATTCTTCGAAGGTCTTCCCCTTTGTTCCGTCGAACTCTCCAGGGTCCTTCACGATCTTAGAAAGCCGGTCGTTTAGCGCTGCCGGCGGGGGAGGAGGGGCTGCTGGCCCTTGCTGTTGTTGATGAAGGAGGGTGATCTGCGCCTCCGCATCACGAAGTTGTAGCTCCAGGGCAGCCATACCCTGAGCCATTGTGTTTGTGTGGTCCTGCCACCTTAGTCTTTGCCTCTCCGTATCCTCGAGGTGTCCTCGGAGGGCATTGGAGAAGGGTTGCCAACCATCGGTGTTGGTGAGAATATTGAGGGTGTCAGTAAGTGCCTCGGGGAGTTGGATATGGGCCATTTCATATTGGCGGCATCAAAAAACAGGATATATTCAAGGGTACATAAAAATTAGAGATATTGCTTCGGCTTGTGAAGCAAGCGTCTTGGACGGAGAACTATTCTTGTGATCCCATCAGGAAGTGGCTGGTCTTCTCACACGATCCTTGTTCGGTGGAAGGGTTTGAAGGGCACGCGTTTTCGTGCTACTTGGGGGTGTGGGATCGGGGCTTCTTCGATCCGTGGCTTCTTGGCAACGTTCTTCGGAGCTTCCTTTAACTCCAGGGTCTCTCTCTCTCTCTTAATACCTGACTCGCTGATACCTCTCAAGAGTGACAGTCGAGACGGTCCAGTGATGGACGGGGTCTGCTGGAGTAATATGGTATTGGGTATGTAAGGGGGGAGGGGCAGTGCATCGTTGGGGTCCAGATATTTGTACGGGAGTTCTCCCGGCTCTGACGTTTTGCTTATGATCAACTGCTGGTCGATTGGGACGGGGGGGTGGATCTGCATGTTCTCTAGGAACCGTGGATCTCCAGACCTTGCGTATAAGGCGAAGGCCAGCTCGTCAGACGGCGCGTAAGATAGATCTTCCCAGAGACAGGGTGTAAGATCTCGGCTAAGCTCCCTCAAGAAGCTCATAAAAGGGGAACGGGGTGGGAGTGGCAGAGCGGGGCTCCAATCTGAAAAAGGGGTGAGAGAGGGGGAGGGCGTATGCTCTTCAGGTGACTGCTCCCGATCAACTTCTGATGTGGCGAGCACATTCCTATTGTCTCCCTCAGAAACCACTACTCTAGCCTCATATGGGTATGAGAGCCGAAGAGGGGGTAAGTGTGAATCTACTGAGAGGAAAGGTTGAAGGGTCGTGTGAAAGCGGATAGGCACTAGTGAACTCCGTTGAGCCTGTGCACTATCTCCTTCGAGGAACCCGGCACGCACTTGTGACGTGGGATGTGAGCGGGTGGAGCGAGGAGGTTGGTAGTCGGGGACAGGGGAGAGTCTAGTTCAAATGATACAACCCTAAGATCTAGAGTCCTCGAGTTACCACTTGTCAACCAATACTCTTTGGAGGGGGAAGAGAGTTGGAATCTAGGCTGGGGCCTTAGAGAGGAGGATACCCAAGTGAACTAGACTAGGGATGCCAGTCGTCGTTCAGCAGGTTTATATATTCATAGGGTACATAGGTTTACATAATACATTCCGTCTATAAAAGTCCATACCCTTGTGCCCTGGGCACAGGAGTGTGGCTGGAACGTGTATCAAGGGTGAAACATGTGTCATAGGAATGAAAGAAGAGAAGCATACCACAGCCGTGCGGCGGTGGGAGAATGGAAGGGAAGCATGTACAGCACTGGGCTGTGTCAAGGATGCGTCAAGCATGGGTGAATGATGAAGGTGAATGAGTGACGGTGGTGCAGAGATCAGAGGGCAAGGCTGAGGCCGTTGATCCTGGATGATAAGATGAAAAGATTAGATAAGAGAAAAGATAAGATAAGAAAGAAAAGAAAGGTCGTTAAGTCCATTGTAGATGCTGGTCATGGGGCAGCGATCGTTCATGGGGCAGCGATCGTTCATGGGGCAGCGATCGTAACAGGCCAGGTCATGCTGATCAATCAGCTCAATGACGGGATGGACCCAGAACTGGTCACCATGATTATCACCATGGAATGACCCCCAACAACTCTCCATGAATGGATCAACAAAGCAAGTCAATTCCACACTCAGAAGTTGTTACATGGGTTGCATAGTATCCTAGCAGCGCTCACTCAAAGTAGAGCATAGTCTTATAGACAAAGCCTAAGTGCATTCTGCGGACTTGGGCGAAGTGGCATACTCCCTAATAACCTTATGGTGAAAGGCTAGGGTCAAGGGTTCGATAGCGTTGGCTAGATTGAACGGTCTCACATGTAAGGGGGTGTGTGAAGGATGAACTAGATTACTAGGCTTGGTAGGTGTAGAACTAGCTAGGGAACAATAGAGAAAGTACCTGACTATATATACTTGGTGAGGCAAGGGGTGGGAACCTTTCAGGGTTGAGGGTTCTACTAGATTGGACATGGGTGTCTGTAGTCAAAAGGAGGCAAAAGGATCAAAGGAAGCAGATCATGGGAAATGGAATGGCGTGTCCGGAACTCCATATGGAAGCAATGGAAATGGAGTTGGTAAAAGTACAAGAAGAGAAGGTCTGGCGCAGTCTTGCTGCAGTTGCTGCGCATTGCAGGGTAAAGGGTTTCTAGGTGTCCTTCCTGGGTATCTTCAGTAATCTACGCGCTAGGCGTGGTGGGGTGGGAGTGGAGGAGCTAGAGGTCTCCATGGGATCATTGTTGAGGATGGAAGTGTTGGGAACGAGAGCGGGGGAGTTGGGGATGGGAGGAAAAGAAAGGATGGGGCCGTTCTCTCGTATGATTGTAACATTACCCTCCTCGTAGATTTGCTCTACCAGAGCAAACTCAGACCTCTTCGGGGTGGGTTTGGGAATGGGAGGGATGAAGGTGAAGGGGTACACCATGGGATTCTTTTGATTTTGCAATGGGCAACGAGGGAAGGAATGGCCTGGAGCATTGCAGCAGCATCAGGGGCAAAAGTAGCAGGGGCACCAAGTCATGGTGTGGTTGGTGCCGTGGCAGATTCGGCAGGAGAAGGGGCATTGAGGGACATGATGAGTGAACGAGAAGGAGGACATGGCGGGTTGTTCTTTGTTTCTGAAAACAACCTCAGTACATTTAATCCTTTTATGTATTGTGGAAATCTCGAGGGTGACATTTTTGGTAGTCACGGAGTTCCGCTGCTGCATGGCAAAGGTTGCCTGTGGGTTCCCATGTGTTTTCTGCTGCGGAGTAGCCCTTCCAAGAGACCAGGTATTGTCTCCAGTTCCGTGGTCCACAGTGTGCCAGGATGGCTTCTATTTCATATTCTTCATCTCCGTCGATTAGGTCAGGTGGAGGGTTATGGAAGTTGGGTCCATGCTTGTTCATTTCCTGGAATGGAGAGAGGAGAGAAGCATGGAAGACATTGTGAATCTTCCATCTAGCAGGGAGTCGAAGACAGAAAGCTACCGGGGAAAGGACTTGGGAGATTTCAAATGGTCCTTCCTGTCGGGGTGCCAGTTTCCGAGAGGCATAATTGATCCGCAAGTTCTGGTTGTCAAGCCAGACCTTGTTGCCTAGTTTCCATTTAGGGAGCTGCAGAAAGATTCGTTCTTTCATGATCTGTTGTGACCATTCATGAGCAGCAATCGCTTCCATTCGTGCTGCAGAGAGAAGTTCCAGCCGGGTTTCCAATGCCGGGAGGAAGGTTTTGCCAAGAGGTGGATATACTCAGGGTTCGTACCTGAGGATCAGGGAGAATGGTGTTTTCTGGGTGGAAGAATGGACAGAAGAGTTGTGATGGAATTCTGCCATCGGAAGAAGGGAAGCCCATCATTCTGGATGTCCTTCACAAAAGATCCAAAGATAGGTTTCTAATTCTTGATTTGCTCGTTCTGTTTCTCCATCCGTTTGCAGATAATAGTGTTACGCTGGTTGCATAATAACCTAGCAGTGCTCACTCGAAGTAGAGCAAAGTCTTATAGACGAAGCAACAAGAGTGAGCTCCTAGTAGCAACGGCTAGACTAGGGTCGAGGGTTTGATAGCGTCGGCTAGATCGACCGGTCACACGTGAGAGGATGCGTGGAAAGGAGATACTAGATTACTACACGTGTTATGCGTAGAACTAGCTAGGGAACATGGGAGAAAGTACCCGACTTATATACTGGTGAGGCAAGGGGTGGGAACCATCAGGGTTGAGGGTTCTACTAGTTTGGGTGCGGGTGTCCGTGGTCAAAAGGAGACAAAAGGGTCAAAGGAAGCGGATCATGGGGAATGGAATGGTTTATCTGGAACTCCGTGTGAAAGCAATGGAAATGGAGTCAGTAGAAGTACAAGAAGAGAAGCGAAGAGAAGGGTCCGGCGCAACCTGCTGCGGTGACTGCAGTTGCGGTGTTCCGTATGGAAGGCCGTAGGGTTGTTAGGCGTCCTTCCTGGATATCTTGGCTGTCTTGCATGCCAGACGTGGTGGAACGGGAGCGGGAGCAGAGGAGCTAGAGGACTCCATGGGTTCATCGTCATCGATGGCGAGAAAGGAGATGTCGGGAGTGGAGAGGTTGTGGACGGGGATCATGGAGTTGATAACTGGAGGAAAAGAAAGGATGGGGGCGTCTTCTCGAGTAACTGTAACAAATAGGCTGAGGAGAGTGCTACATCGTATTGTAGGAGTCAGGCGAGTTCCCTAGCAAATGCTGAGGCGAATTGTGGACCGCTGTCAGAGATGAGGCAGTCATGTAGACCAAATCGAGGGAAGATTTTGTTGAAAAAGAGTGCAGCAAGGCCGGCTGTATTGAGCATTTTGTGACAAGGGGTGAAAATTACCCCCTTCGAAAGCCCATGGTCGACCATGACCATGGTGGAATCAAAACCAGCAGAAGGTGGGAGCCCAGTGACGAGGTCAACAGTGAGTTGTTGGAAGAGGTGGGTGGCAGTGGTGGCGAGGGGGGAGAGGGGTAGTACTGTGGGGTGGGTGTTGACCTTATTTTGCTGGCAGACGGCACAGCTATTAACAAAGTGGTGGATAAACATACCCATTCCAGGCCACCAATAATCCTGCTGAAGAAGCTGGAGGGTGCAGAAAATGCCGCCATGCCCTCCCGCCACAGATTCATGGACCGATTTGACCAAGTTGTGGCGTGGGTCCGGTGGAATGTAGAGACGTCCTTTGTAGTAAAGGTTGGTCTCATCAAAGAACCAATCTTCCTTCTGGGTTCTGGGGAGGGGCAGGAAGCCTGAGGCAAGGGTGCTGACCAGGTCCTGAGCTGTGGAGTTGGTCTTCGTATTTTTCCTAATGCGCTCAACGATACAGGTGTCGAGAGTGTGGACGAACAAGTGGTCCTGGAGGAGAGTGACATCAGAGTTGTCATCAGTGGTGTCTACATCATCCTTCCTGGACAGGGCATCAGCTGGGGCCATCTGCGATCCCAGGACATGGACAAAGAGAAGGTCGAAGTCTTGGAGGAATATCATCCAACGTGCCTGGCATCGAGAGAGCTTATGAGGGGTGCAGAAATAGGTGAGGTTTTTGTGGTCAGTGAAGACGGTGACCACACGTCTGGTTCCCTTGAGGTAGTGCACCCAAGTCTCAAGCGCCTTGATGACCGCCAGGAGTTCTTGGTCATAGATGTCGTAGTTGCGCTCAGCCGGAGCAAAGGTCGCAGAGAAGTAAGTGCAAGGGTGGAGGTCCCCATTAGTGTCTGCTTGAAGAAGAATGCCTCCTGCCGCCATGAGAGAGGCATCCATCATAATGGAGAATGGCTGCATGATATCTGGTATCTTTAGTACTGGTCTGGAAAGAAAAGCCCTCTGGAGAGTGCAGAAGGCTGTTTCGCATGTCGTGGTCCAGTCCCATGATTTCCCCTTGTGAGTGAGGTCATTAAGTGGTTTGACTATCGCCGAAAAGTCTGGAATGAAGTGGCGATAGAAATTGCAAAAGCCAAGAAAAGATCGTACTGCTTTGACCAAGGTTGGGGTTACCCAGTCTTTGATCGCTGAGAGTTTTACTGGGTCCATTGAGATCTTGTTGGCAGAGACAACCATTCCGAGGAATTCCACCTTTCGTTGCTCAAATTGGCATTTCGAGAGTTTGAGAAACAGACCATGTTCCTGGAAGTGTTTGAGGACTTTGTGAACAAGTTCCCGGTGTCGTTTGAGGTTGTTGTTGGTGTGGACCATAAGGTCATCCATGTAGATGATTAACCATCCTTCAGCAATGTAGTCGCAGAAGATGTGATTCATGAATGCCTGGAATGTCAGGGGGGAGTTGCACATGCCGAAGAATATGACGGTTGGTTCAAAGAGTCCTTCAGGCATTATAAATGCCGCCTTCCATTGGTCTTCCTCTTTGATCTGAACATTGTTATATCCTCATCAGACGTCGAACTTGGTGAAGAGGGTGGACCCTTGAAGTTTGTTGACGAGGTCTGAGATGAGGGGGAGGGGATACGTGTTCTTTACCATGTGGGAGTTCAGGTATTGGTAATCTTGACAAGGGTGGAGTCCTCCATCTTTCTTCAGGACAAAGAAGAAAGGAGACACTTGTGGGGATTTCGATGGTACAATTTTGCCCAATTTGAGGTGTTCCTCAACGAAGTCTTTACATGCCTTCCTCTCCAAGGGGTTGAGAGGGTAGACCTTGGCAATCTTTGGGATAAAATTTTTGTCCAAGTTGATTGCATGGTTGAAGGGTCAGTGGGGAGGGAGTTCGCCTTCCTTTGGTTCACCAAAAACTCCTGTGAAGTCCACATATTGCAATTGGAGTTTTACATCGTCTTTCTTGGCCACCATGGCCAGTTCTGTGGATAGTGTAGTTTTGTGAATTCATATTGCACACTCCATGGGGGAAAGAGAGTCCTTCTCTTGAAGTTCTTTGGCAATGAAGGAGTCGGGTGCCTTTCCAAGGTAACAGACGAGGTATCATTGCTTGCCTGCTTCTTTGTCATCTTGTCTATAAGATTTCGGAGTTAGGTCAATCTTCCCTGAGGTCCAGTCAATAACCGGGTTCCTGGTGCAAAGCCAGGGGAGGCCGAGAATCATGTCCTCCTTTCCACAGTTGAGAATTGTGAAGTCACATTCCTCTTTCACTCCTTCAATGTGAATTGTAAGGTGAGCCTTATATCTCGTTATTCCTCCTTTGTTGACCGTTCCGTCTACATTCTGGGCAATTATCAGTTTTGTCAATCATTGTTTTGGCCAACAGTATTTCCATACTAAGGAGGTGTCGACGAGGTTGCCAGATGCTCCACTGTCTATTAGTGTGAGGATTGAGACCGTGTGTTTATCGGGGATGGTAATCTCGACTGGGATTCTCATGGACTGTTTCTTCATATTTGAGAGGATTGTTGGGGCGAAGGTGGCTACTCATGCTATCTGAAGTTTCTTTGGTTCCTTGGTCCGTTTTGGGTGGGAAGTCTGGAGGGTGTCTATGTCCATAGCATCCAGGTCCAGTTTGGTGTATGCTGGGGGTTCTGGGAGGAAAGGTTGTACAGTCTTTCCTTTTTGGTATAAGTCCAGCCGGGATTGCTGCATGTGGAATTGACTGGCTTTGTCGATCCAGTCATGAAGAGTGGTCAGGGGATGTTCCATGGCGATGATCATGGTAACCAATTCTGGGTCCATCCCATTGTTAAGTTGGTCGATCAACATGACTTGGTCCGTAATACCAGTCCTGGAGGCAAAGAGTTGGAACTTCATGACATAGTCAGAGAAACTGTTTTCTTTGTTGCATAAGTTCTGTTGAAGCTTCCCAAGCTTCATCTGAGCATGGGCTGCAGTGTCATGTGGAGAGAACGTGGTGAGGAAGTTACTGATGACAGTAGAAAGGGAGGGTCGTTTTCTTTCGTCATCATCCAGAGCTTTTTCTACCAGGGGTTCTGCGAAGAGTCTTCCTCGAGCGTCTTTGAGCTTGTTTAGGAAGATCAGTACTTGTTGCTGTGGGGAGAAAACTTTGTCGTTGATCTCGTAATATGCTCGCATGGCGTTGCTCCACCATTGAGCGTCATCTGGTTGGCCGGAGAAATCGTCTGGGATTCCGGCAGTCATTTCCTTCCTTGAAGTCCATCTGATAGGATGTCCCCATTCTTCAACTGGCGGTAGAGGCGGAGGAAAGTGTGGGGGTGCTTCTTTAGTAGACCCGTCTGAGGTTTCTGGATTGAGCAGAGTGTACATTCTGAAGTATTCTTGGACCAGATCTACTGGAGTAGGTTGGTCTCTGATCGGCTCTTCAGGAGCGGATATGTCCATGGAGACGATAGTTCCTGCGCTTTCGGTGCCAGCGACTGATGTGACAGATATTCCTTACCGGGAATAGTCGCAGGGTTTAGGGTTAAGGGTGTCTGCTGAAGCATATGGGGCAGAGGGTTCCTCGGAGCTAGCCATGCTCCGTATATCTTCCATGCCATGAACATCTATGCGTGGTTGTCGACAATATGAGGGAACATTTTCGGAGGAAGGGTTTCGAGAAGGTTGGGTGAGAGGGGATCATCGTCCAAGGGAAGAAGGAGAATGGAGTCTCTCTTCTGGTTGTCTGGGTGAGTTCCTTTGAGACATGGCTTGTTCAGAGGCTTCATAGTATGCTTGAACAGTATCAGGGTTTAGGGTTCAGAGGCATCATAGTATGCATAAACCGTTTCCAAAGATTCCAGAGGCAAAAGAGAGCTAGTTCTTTGGTTATGCGGGTTGTGTAGTAATCTAGCAGCGCTCACTCAAAGTAGAGTGTAGTCTTATAGACAAAGCCTAAGTGTGTTCTGCAGACTTGGGCGAAGTGGCATACTCCCTAATAACCTTATGGTGAAAGGCTAGGGTCAAGGGTTTGATAGCATTGGCTAGATTGAATGGTCTCATTCATAAGGGGGTGCATGGAGGATGAACTAGATTACTAGGCTTGGTAGGCATAGAACTAGCTAGGGAACAATAGAGAAAGTACCCGACTATATATACAGTAGGCAACAAAACCGTTGCAATAACTAACCTTGATGCAGTGTGCTAATCCCATAGAACATCTATGGTTTCTCCTCAAAAGAAGACTAGCAGAGTATCCTGAGCCACCCAAGGAAATATTGGAACTTTGGGAGAGAATTCAAGAGGAGTGGTACAAGATTAGAGTGGAGGAGTGTCAGAGATTAATTGAGAGCATGCCCAGAAGGGTTCAAGAGGTCATCAAGGCCAAAGGAGGATATACT
>JBBPLT010000470.1:0-21664 GCA_038089955.1 Strobilomyces dryophilus | reverse complement strand
AGTAGAGCGTACGATTCGACCGTGCCTTCGCTAGCTGAGCGACTACAACATGACAAGTCTTTCGACTTGGGGTTCGGACAGACCCAAACTCTTGCTGAGAAAGCTTACCGTAGAAGTATCCTTTTTCTTGTTCTCCCTGGTCGCTCGATTGGACTGTGCGGCGCTCCCGAGGATCCGAGCGAGTACAGGAGCACGCTCATCGATAATCTTCCCCATCGTCGTGTTGATGTTCCAGCTCAGAAGAAACTCACACGAAATCGTGTCGATTGTCCCACTGAGAGCTTGCTTAATGTCGTCCGTTTCGTCGTACACTTTCCAGGTGACATATTGAAGTGCATGGGGCTCCATCCAAGCATCGAGTTGTGCTTTGCCTCGAGAGTCGTTGTACATGCAGTTCAGCAATCGGCTAAGCTTCCCGGACTGCCTCTCCTTCGTAGATGCGTAGATACAATCACGATGGGCCTGGAAGTCCTTTTCCGTTGGATTCAAGACCTCACTGAGGAGCGCGGTGAAAAGCGAAAGTCGACCAGTGTTCAGCACGTGTATGACTTTGAGAATGCGCTCGTTCTTTGGAACTTGTGCATTTGGCATGCTCAACCGTTCCGCAGCAACAGCATGGCGTGAGTCTAGCATTCGTGGTGCAGCGATCGTTGACGACGACTACTCGGGGAAGCGCAGGGCTTATCTAGACTTAGCTAACGCTTACTCTAGTTACACGTGACGAATGCTATCCCTGATTTGGGCATACATTCACGTGCCCGCGCAGCCCAACAAACGCGAACGAAATTTACCAGACTAGCTGGAAGTCGCGAAACGTGCATTTCCATCTCCACCAAAGATAACATCCAGACTAACTAGTATAAACGACTAGAACAGCTCCTCCTCCTCTGGTTTCCAGTTCCTGGCCGTGTCCCAATAACCAGCCAGCTTCTGTCCCAGCGCCTCCTTGGCAGCTCCGTCGGTGGGGCAGCTCCTGGGCTTAAAGCTGTTGAACGAGCGTTCTCGCAACAGACCCTCCCAGACCAGATAGCACCCGTTGTCCTCGAGCGACGTGGCACCTCCGCCTTCGCCGTTCGAGACCTCGCTGGCCCTTTCTTTTCCCTTGCCCTGTGTGTCCTCCTCGTCGCCCTCCTCGATTTCGACGTCTTCTCCCCCGCGCGGACGAGCCGCCTCCGTCCAAGCGACACGGTGCAGCATCAAGCGCTTATACTGCCGGATGAACTTTTGCGCGCCCTCAACATAGATCATACTAAATCCGGGGTTGTAGATGCACACCCCCGTCAAATTCATCTGCTCCGCGTTCTTCCGAACTTTGAAACGGTGGGCAGGGTCCGACAGGTTCTTGACCCTATCGCAGAATATTAGACTGGGAGAGGAGCGATGAAAGGTCCATTTACTTGAACACGGCACCGCATATACCCTTCTTCTCCTCTTCCAGCTTCCTGTTCTCGACCTTTTCGCGCCGCTGTTCGTCCGTAAGCTTGCGCTCGGCGTTCATCTTCTCGTGCGTATGCTTCCTCATGGCAACTTCACGGCGCACACGAGCCTCGACTCGTGTAGGATCTTGGACAGCATCCGATGTCAACACCTTCATCAAGTTGGCCAGACGAACTGTAGAGAATCAGCGATACGCTAGCGGAGGTTACCTCGAGCCTTTACCTTTAGGAGGATCAGGAGGAATGAGACCCATCCGAATGCGGTCACGCTTGTCTTGCAGTTCTGCCTGCCGACGCTGCTTCCTCATCTTCTTTTGCTCCTGTGGACGACATCACAAACGAAAAACGAAAAAGTGGAGTGATGTCACGAGCCTTGGCGGTCAACTTGAGTGGCTTGAGGCCGACCTTGTTCTTGTCGCCAGGGGCGGGAATCGGGATGGGGTGCTGGATATAGAGCGTGACGGGCGAGTCCTGAGTGCGAATAGTGAGGTTTTCGAGACCGAGTGCAAGGTCGTCGTAAGTCTTGTTCGGCAACAACGCCGCATCCCACCACTCCGCTTCCGGCGGTGGCTCGCGCTATGCGCCGCGTCAGCTTCGCTCGACTTTGTGATGAAAACACTGACCTTGATGTTTTTCTCCAGGGTCTCGAATTCCGAGTCCAGGCCTGCCTTGCGAGCGCTCTCGGCGATTCGATGCTTCAGCGCTTCGAGTTGACTTTCTTGTCGCATCTGGTTCCCGAGTTGCACGTACTTGCCCTTGGGATTGAACCTGAACGAACGGCCAGTTCGCTCCCTTGGAATGCCCTCGAATCCACTGTCCTTGACAGCCGAAGATCCAGAAGAGTAGGGGTTGGCCTTAGTTTCGGCAGTAGGAACAGGCGTCGGAGCGGGGGGAGGCGTAGGGACGTTGCGAATGTTTGCCTGGTGCCCAACATGAGCATGCAGTCCTAGACCGAACAAAACGAGGGCCGCACCTTGATGGAGGCGAACTTTGGTTGCATCGGTTTATACTTGTCCTTCTTGGACTGTGGCGCGACGGGCGTCGTCTCGAGCAGCAAAGGATGTGCAGCCATCTTGAGACCTGCACCTTGTTGCGCGGGCTCCGGCTGCTTGTTCTTCTTCCCAGTCTGAGGCATCGACTGGGGCGGGGTAGTCAGCCACGTGGTTCGAGGCGTACGCGACTGACGAACCATGTAAGGGTTGTCCTTGACGGCGAGTTTGCTCTGGGCTTCTGCGACGCGACGCTTGGCCTCGGCAACTTTGCGCGCGAGGTCGTCCATGTTGGGCGTTGCGGGACCGGATGTGGGGGAGGGGCTGACGGTCTTGACGGGTGGCGTCGCGGCGGGGGAGGGTTTCGGCGCGAGGCCCGGGAGGTTTCCTTTCATCGCGGCGACCATGGCAGCGATCTCTGCCCGCTTCTGCGCGATGAGGGCATCGCCTGATTGCTAGAGGAAGCGCGGTCAGCGGTGGGGCGGGGAGTTCCGAGGCCTCACGACTCGACTCACTACGGGGGTCGCGGTGCCGTTGGAGGGGGTCTGTGGGGAGCAGAGGTTATAGAGGATTGTCAGAGGCAAGTGCGATGGGTGAATTCACCTTGAGAGAGAGAGAAAGGGACTCACAGCATCGCTGCAGCGGAGACGGGGCGCATCAGAACCGGGCACGAGGAGACGCAGGGGGTCGCCGTACCTTTTCAGCTTCTTTGCGACCGAAGACTCGCTGCTGCCCTCGAACGCTCTCTTCATCGAACTGGTCAGAGCGGTCCTGCGCTTACTAAGCCAGTCGTGTCGCCTCTCATGGGGGGGTCACGACCACCCTCGGAAAACCGCCATGTTCGGCCTGTGTTCCCTCTCCTCGTCCCTGCGACGGTCGATAGCCCCAGTGTTCGTCCCGAACGGCACCTTTGCAGCGCGCTTCCGCAACCAGATCGCACCGCGCAAAGTCAAGTACGCCAAGCGCCAGAAAGGCCGCATCCCCATCCCGACCGGCGGGTCCACGCGCGGCACGACGCTCGCGTACGGCGACTTCGGCATCCGGATAAAGGGCCAGGGCGTCCGCTTCACCGCCAAGCAGCTCGCCACCGCTGAGGAGGTCATCAAGCGCGCCATCAAGGTCGTCAAGGGCGCCAAGGTCTATCTGCGCGTGTTCCCCGACGTTCCCGTGTGCATAAAGGTGCGTGTGTCCCGCGACCGTCGGGTTCGTTTTCTGACGCCGCGTTGTCCTGCAGGGCAACGAGACCCGCATGGGCAAGGGCAAGGGGACGTTCGAGTTTTGGGCGACTCGGTATGTTGTGTTGCTCGGTGTGCGTCGTAAATGCTCGACGTCGCTCTAGCGTTCCCACTGGTCGGGTCATCTTCGAGGTCGGCGGCGTCCCGATACGCGAAGAGCTTGCGCGAGAAGGTGATCGTTTCGGACGCTTTCTGCTTTCGCGTCAACTCAACACGTTCGTAGCACTGCGCCTCGGCGCGGCGAAACTACCGACCACCTATGAATTCATAACTCGCAAATCGCCGCCACGGTTGGGAAATATGCTCATCGAACCCCCTTCACCGTCTATCCCACCTACACCTGTGATTACCCTAGAATCAGCGCACACGTCGTAGCAGGACGTGCTTGTTTCTCGTCATGGTCAATGATGAATAGATTCCGTCGCGCGGCTCAGCCCCAGCTTGCATGCCTCATGAGTGTTTCCGGCTCGGAGTTGGTACGATCAATCACCGACCGCTGACGCTCTCTTGTTTCGAGTCCCGTGGAAGTGCTTCTGCGCTTGTCGTCTTTCAGGGTTATTGCGACGCATAACACCCGCTTTTTAAACCTCAATGGAAACACCGTGTCGATCCTTGGTTCCGATCATGCGTTTTGTGCAGTTCCCACAGCTCTTACAGGATATGCTTTATGGACGCTCTTCCCGTGTGGATTCACCGTCGTCTAGGTTGAAGTAACTTCATTTCAGCTTCCTTTTCGCTACCTTGGCACTGTCCACGGAAGTACACATTAACTAGCTCGGTTGCTGAGTGCACCTCTATCAACTTCAATCCGACTACTGGGCACGGTGGACTCGAGGTAAATAGTCGCAATCCTGGCCTCGCAGAGGATGATTGACCGTTCTTGAGGAGGAACTATATTCCAGAAACATGTACCTCTCCTGTGTGGCTGCTCCACCGAGTCTGTCCTTTGACTACCGAAGAAGCCTGCCGTCAAGACGACGACTCGCGTCCGCGCTTCGGAATAATATAACAACGAACCCGGCAGTCTCTAGCGTGCAACGTCACACATCGAATCTTTGGTGGCGACTTCTGCGTTCGTTCACTTCGTCCCGCGTTTTGGCTAAACATGAGTCGTGACGAAGACTAAGTTTAGTACCACAGAAATACTACAAGAGGCCGTCATTCGGAATCCCGAGTTCTGCAACGGCCCCATCGCACTCGATTCATCATGGCCGCGACCAACCCCATCGGCCTCCTTCGCCAGATATTGCAAAACATGCTCCACACCGTGGGGCGGGCGGGCGCGAAACTTTTCACGGCTGTGTGGCCGCATGTGCAAAACGCGTGGAACGTCGCGCGACACGCAGGTAAGTTTCTTTTTCTTTTTTTTTTTTCCCGGGCATTGCGCGACGAACCGTGACGTTGGACCGATCCATAGTGATGGCCCACCCGAACTTGATCAGGGCCCTAGTGTTTCTCGCCTTTGCAGTATTAGTCGTGCACCCCGCCGCGAAATTTGTCGTGCAGAAAATATTGGGCTTCGCGGCAGAGGGAATCAGGGCAGGTACGTGCCTATCGACGGTCGACTCGTTCGGGCCTTTGACACGCCGCTCCTAGGATCGATCGCGGCCCAAATGCAATCGGCCCTCCACGGGGGATATGTACCCGCCGGATCGGTGTTTGCAAAACTACAATCGTTCGGGGCCCTGTCGCTGTGAGGACGTAGCGATATAAGCCTGGGCTTGTACCGTAGAATCAGTTCGTGTCCGTCTCGAGAAGTTCTTGGAATTGGCTGGGTCATCTGCACGTCTGTCGGACCAGAACGAACGCTTGTAAGTTTGAGATCTGTGAATCGGCGTGTGACCACTCATGCCCACCACGCTCGCGCCGCCGTGACCGTATGAGCCGAACCGCTCCCAAGCTTGTGCACTTGCCGTGCTTCCGAGCGCGTCCGCTCGTCCATCGCCCCCGCTGTGTCTTATGATACGAGCCCGATTGCTCACCCGCTCGCGCACCTCTCGTCATCGTGTCCGTTCTAGCGTGAACGCTGGTCTGTCGCTTTCACCTGTATCACTATTCGGATACAGACCGCCCTCCCGTCGCCTCCCCTTCGGGCATGACCGTTTGTTCGTCACCTCCGCCGCGTCCTCCCAGCACCCTCGCTCGTCATCCTTGTCGCGACTTTTCGAGTCGCCCATGTTAGTCCGCAAGCAGCCCGTTCGCGTACGACGCGCCGCGCCGTCCTCCCATCGCGGCAAGCTGTATTTTTGCAGTGTATACTACGACACATCGTTGGACGGCTACGCGAGGGGCTTGTTCGTTCGCTGTGCTCATTGCAAGGGGACCAAGAACGCCTGCGTCATGAAATTCTCGATCGACGCGACACGAGGTCACTGCGTGTTCGTCGTGGGCTGGCCCTCGGAGGTTGAGGTCGAAGGCATCGAGCCACTTTCGCACTGCGTGCGATAACAAAAAAGGAGTTTGACCCTGTTTCAGGGAAGTTGTCTTATCTCAGTAGAGATGATGATAGTGGAAATGACGAGGGTGGTTCGATCTGCGTCATGGACGTGAAATAGATTTTTGGCATACAGCACAAATGCACTGAGTCGTACCGGTATCAAGGCTGCCAGGGATTGCAGGCGCGTCATCACTGTGGCTAGTCGGGCGACCAGTGAATCTAAATCAGCATAGACTTGAAGTCCATTCACGTGGTGTCGCCACGTCCAACAGCAAATATCTACGATGTCCGTTTCGAGTTGCCCACAATCGCGGCAACAAGCATGATGACACCAACAAGCCCCGATGCGCCAAGCGCACGCATCATCCCACTCTCTGCTGCGGCCTCGTCGTGGTGACTGTCTGGCGTCGAGGTGCGTCTTGGTCGCCCACTCGCAGTCCAGGGCGTGGAGCCCGTACTTTGAAAACCCCCATGCCGTAAATTCGGCGGAACTTCATCGCTCGAGCGCGACGCCGCGCTAGACCCCGTCCGACGACGTCCCGTCGCCCGCTGCACGAACGGATTCGTGAACGGATCGGCCCGCGCACCAGCCTGCGCGCGTTCGGAGAGCGGGTCGAACCGCGTCGCGTTGGGGTGCGCCGCCGGATCACGGGACCGGTTTCGGGGGTGGGTCGGCCAAAAGTGGTTGAAGCCAGGCTGTTGAGAAGGTCGAGAAGCCGTCGCTTGGGGGTGCTGCGAGGGCGCGGAGCCAAAGGAGCGGTCGTATTCGCGCCTGGATTCAGAGAGGGGTGAGCACGGGCGGGGCACGGGCGGGGCACGGAGAGGGAGCGGAAGAGGACACACCGCCTTCTGTCGTCACCAAGGACCGCGTATGCCTCGCTCACGGCGTGAAATTTGGACTGCGAGGCGTCGTCTTTGGTGATGTCTGGATGATACTTTTTGCTCAGCTGGGCTCGTCGGCGGCATAAGGACGGTGAGTGCGTGCAGCTTGAATGTCTCACCTGATAGTACCTCGACTGCGCGGGAAAGTGGTGAGCATAGAACGATATCAGTCGGCGATGGTCAATACCTTGATCTGGGCCTTGGTAGCGGTCCTGGGAACGGAGAGGATTGCATAGTGGTCTACGTGCTTTCTATGCCTATGGGGCGCCGACGAGAAATGGCGGCGGCAACCACAATTAACACGCCAAGTCAACATGGAGTGGGTTGATGCGAGAATGCATGGCGAAAGCTTGCCCATGTGAGCAGGAGTAACGGAGATAACTTACGTGGGAACGACATACCAGAGTTGGGTTGCGAACACCTCCCGGTTTGACCCACGTCTGCTTAACCAAGTCTTCCACGGCGAGCGCGCAACCTCCGTCCAATCCCTTCTCGAAAGAAAAAAAGAAAGCAAACATGTTGCAATACATCTTCTTCTGGAGGGGACGATTCAACACCCCCGTACGTTCCTCACGTCGCACCTCCAATGGCCGCTGACGTCTTTGTCCGTTCTCTCGTTTCTTTACCGTTGGTCCGCACATCATTTCGCCCGGATACATAAATTCTTGCGTGCGACCCGCCCCCTCAACAGGTCATGAGGCCATTGGCCCCGTTCATCGCGGCTTCTACGATCACTTTCTACCTCGTCAACCAGATGCAAGAGCTTGGTGTTCGTTGTGCGTATCATCACACCTCTTTTCTACCTCTCTGGGTTGACACTTTCTCCCAGCGGAAGCCTATGCAAAGGATCCGAAGAACCCTTACGCTGTTCAGATCGCGAGGGAGTCGGAGTCACACCACTAGCATGCCCGCCGCGCTCACTGCCTAGCAAAGACAGAGGACGCTAGGTACAATCCCGCTATTGTTAGTTTTTCTCGGACTTACTCTCTTTTCCCAATGGATAGAGATATTTCATTGCGTAGAATCACAACTGTCTTTCGTACACGACACTTGACTCTCTATTTCCTCCTCCTAGGCTTCTGTGACTCCTTATGGACTGCCAGTAGGTAACAGCGATGACTTGGCAAGTATATGTCATGCGGTCGCATGAATGAGATCGATACGGTGCACACCGACGTCTGACCTCCGCTAATAGCCTCACGTCGACATTGATTACCCCTCTTCATCTTCCCTGGCTTGCTTTGCCCTAGAAAACCTCCCTTTCCCCCTTAACCTATCTACAGACTCCCATTCTTCCTTTGCAACGATGAACAACTCCCCATTCTTGTCATATGCACTGTTGAACCTCCCTACCTCGAGTGCGAAGCGAGCGCTCCTACTCTCCTCTCTATGCTCTACCCACGTCCGCCGAACGCCTGCCAAGAACGCCGAGACAACGGCGAGGTTGTGCGCCACGAGAAGCGTGTGCGCAGACATTTCGTGCGTTTGGAGAAGATGGTGGATGTATGCGCGGCTATACGGTTTCTCGTACCCAATGGCTTCTCCTTGCGCAGTGTGTGACTGATGATCGACGTTGCTATGGAGAATGGGCGAGGACGGCGAGGACGGCGAGCATGCAATGCAGGAACACATGGGGCGCTGCCCTGCGGTGCTCTCCGCGCCTTCTCCAGCGCCCGCGAGCGTGTCTGCGAGACGCCTGAACTGTCGCGCATAGATCGGATCATAAAGGTTGTGCCCCAAAGCCCGTGGTGCGTCCCCCACGTGGCTTTCCTGCACCGGAAAAACAAAGTCGAGCGCAATGCCGAGGTTGGCGGCGTGCAATGCCCATCCGACGTCGAACAGGTCGACACCGACGTCTCGGATGAGGCAGAGCATTTCGTGCGGCGAGCATATCCCTGTTGCAAGGCGCGGTTTCTGCTCGGGAAGGGACTCGAGCGACGCCTTGAATAGCGATGCGACGTCCGGTAGGCCGGATAGTCTACTGGGCAAGACGCTCGACGCCATCCAGCTGACCTCGCCACAAGTATTCGGAGTGGGCGCTTCTGCGAGGGCTTCGGGGTGTTGCATCATTTCTGGCCGTTCTAGTCGGAGAAAGTCGTCAGGCAGGGTTTGGTGCTGCGACGTGTTTGGGCGTGGTTTGATGCCGCGCAGGGCGGCGAGATCGAAGACGTAGCCCGCGACGCCCTCGTCAAGGCATCGGAGCGGCTCGACAGCTTTGGCCTCGGAGCCGTGGAGCGTCTCGCGGAGTCCGTAGGCGAATGCCTCGCGTGCGGGTAGCGACGTTCCACCCGCCATGTGGGCAAAGACGTTGAGTGGATGTCGTGACAATCGGGGTCCGTATGTTTCATCCGAACCTACGACGTCGCCGGGAAGGGGTCGAAGCAAGTCTGCGAGCCACGCTGCACTTCGCTCGATGCTTTTCGTGATACGCTTTTGCGAATGAGGAGGCGGCATGAACGGCGTGTCGGTGAGCGCGAAAACGACGTCTGCCTGCATTTTGTAGACAAAGTTGCGCCAGTCCGATAGTGTCACCTGCGCGCATCAAAGAGAGTCTATTGAACGCCATTCGTCTTCATCAAGAATAGAAGCGGACCTTCTTGACACCCCTGACGCAGTTCGCTGATACGTGCGTGTTTCCGTTGGGCGGCATCTCCCGCAGATCCAGTGGATCTCGGAGGCGCAGCGATGTGATGTGCCGATCCTCGTCGAAACCAAAGAACCTATGCAATGGGTGTGGTCCATTCTGCAAGGTCGGTACTGGTGGCACCTCCTCCAAACTACAGCATATCGCCCCTGCAGTCGGTCGCTCGGTTCGACGGGGCCGCAAGCTGGGAAAACACTCACAACGACTCAAACGGGACGTTCAACCATTGAATCGCGTCCGCCCCGTTCGTATGATCGCGCGAGAAGTGGGGCACGACGCCGCGCGAGGTACCAACGACGACGTTGGGCGTGTCCATCGTAATCACTGTGCGTGTCGACTCGGACGCGTCGCCGGGGTAATGATCGCGGCGCAGCGTGATTCGACCTACTCTCGGACAGAACTTTTGAGTGTAACGCGGAATGGCGAACGAAAGCGATGGGCGTCGAATCGGTGCATCGTTTTCGGCTGGCGGAGCGCCCGCCGTCGACTGCGCCATCCGCGGCACGGCAGTGATTGGCTATGAGACTGAAGTCAGCCTCGTACAACGGACCGCATGAATACAAGAAGACTGAACACGTCCGGTTCGACACAATTAGTGGAGGAAGACTTGAAGACTTGCCTTGATCGATTTGGTCTAGTCACGAAGTCCGCGTCGATCTCGAAGCAGCGAAGGACAGTAACTCCGCGAGCAACTCCGCCCAGTACTACACAGCAGTATACTTCAGCACATACAATAATCACAATGCTTGCTTCATGCTCGAGAAAAAAAAAGGTTCAAAGAGGGAGGGATCCCAGTATCATGGATTTCGTAAAGCGGTGCCAAACAGCAAGACAGAAGAATCAAGGGACGAGCTCTGAGAAAATGTAAAGAAAAATAACCAGAAAAAACCAACCGTGCTACACTGTAATAGTTTATCCATGCCTATGAAATGCCGTGCGAGTGCACTTCTACAAATATTGTGATGCGAAAAATTGATCGTGGACGCTGAGGCACTAGTACTATAGAGCACTGTCGGAGGTGAGTTTAGCGTGGGTGGACAACAGTCAGAGCACTCATACCTTGATTTGAAAAGAAATTCACCAGAATTCCGCGAATAAAAAATAAATATATGCCAAAATAATCCAGACTGAAAGGGTGAAATCAGAAGATGATGTGTAGTTGAAGAGACGAGAAGAGGGGAGCCATCAAGGGCGAGGTCCAAGCAAGCAAAGTTCAGGCTGCCAGCTGCCCTTCGACACGGAGTGCAATGCAACGAGACAGATCTGGTCGAGCTGAATACCGTTTGGTCCGACGTTCCACAGTTCATTGTCTGGGTCGCACCGCTTGTCCCGGTATTTCTGTGTACAAAAAATATCAGCGTGCTTCTGGCTAGTGTGCATGACTACAGCTAACCTCGAAAAGATCTCGCATAGCTGTTGCAACCGCCTCTGCGAGTTTCACACGGGCAACAGGACCGCGCGTCTTTCTCCAGTCCTTGGCCGCAATTGTCTTGGACCAAAGTCTGTATCCTGGCCACTGGAACCCCGGTGGTTCAACGTTTAGCTATGCAAAAATCATTCCAACTCAACAACTTTACCTGGACACGCAGAGTAAATGTCTTCTTCGCCATATCGAAAACCTCCGCACGATCCCGAATACGATTATAGACCTCTGATTTATTCAGGATGTCAATAATCGGCACGCCATATTCGTCCGGGTTTTCCAAATTGAAGACGATGACAGGATGATCAGGAGTATTGTACGATGAAATGCCCGTGGTCGTATATCGTTCTTGTGGAATTCTTAGACCCCGACCAAACACCGCAGAATTGCTGCGGCTACGCTTGGGGGACATCGAAATCCTGGAATGCACGCTCGATGTGCGGTCGTGGCGAGGTACCACTCTCCGTGCTGCCTGCCTTTCTATTAGCTATGCTGTGGCGCGCAAAGTGGCGTACAGCACTTACAAAATCGTCCTCGGCGGTCAACGGCAATAATCGCTTTCTCTCGGGCGAACTCGGCATGGGGCGGCCCGGACTAGCGGAAAAGCTCTGATTGGCGGAGGAACTCGACACAGGTGATTGGTGGCTATGCTGACCAGGAGCTGCATCGGTCCTCGCTGTGTCAGCTCCACCCATCGTCAGGCTGTCAGGAGCCGGACGCGCAGGTGCAACAGCATCCGTCCTGAATACAGGTCCAGCGTGATTCACTTGGAACAGCGATGATGACGTGTATGAATAGCCGAGTGCAGCAGATGCTTGAGATGCTTGAGAAGAGTGAATGATCTGTGCAGGACGCTGGAGTGCGTAATATGCAGGTGCTTGCGTGGAATCGTAAGGGGCGTAAGCAGAAAGTTCGTGATTAAATCCAGGGTAAGGATGGAAAGGTGAATTGACGAATGGTTGGGAAGGAATGTCGTCCTAAACAGCGAAGGGGTGTTGTTAAGAATTCCAACGCCCAAGAAGGAGGGACCCCACAGTAGTGTAAGTGGCGTCGGTCCCAACACCAAGGCCCTGCGACGACGTTGCTGCTATAGGGTAGCTTGGGTCAGGAAAACCAAAAGGATAATTCATGTCCTGCAAGTTAGAGAGGAAGACGGTAAGCAGAGAAGTTATCAAAGATGTGGCGCTAACAAACCCCAGACTCGTTAACCTCTAATGTGCTTCCGATCGAGTCCAACGTTTGATGTGGTTGCGGGTAGCCACTCTGATCGCTGGTTGGTGTGGTTAGCGGCGGCCAGGACTCCCCAGAAAGGGGTTGTTGTGCGACAGGAGATTCTGAGCCGCTCTCATAATGGATTGGATTTGGATCGGGAAATTTATACGGACTGGGAGTGGTCAGAGTCTTGCCACCAAATACACAACGAAAACTCACTCTCCATGCGGGGGCATGGCGGCTGGTGGTAGTGGACGAGGGGGTACGTGTGGCAGCAGACCCATCGACGGGATTTAAATAGTCGGGCGGCCCGAGGACGCTTTGCCAACAAGGGAAAAAGTGATGGGATGTGTAGATCAGAGGTTGTCCGATTTAGTAGGATAGACTTCCAGTGTATCACGTCAACATGCGGGCGCAGCATTATATATGGAGAGACAGTAGTGCAGAATTTAGATGCGGCGGGGCGGGGCAGCGGAGAACGCGCGATAAGGCTGTGGTCCCCACCTCGGCGGTGGGATCGGTGCGCAATTCGAGCACTGATATGACGCTTTCCCTATTGAAACATCGACATCATTGGCTTTGCTAGCCGAGCGGAGGAGGCGCGGATGTGACGTCCAGTGGCCCAGGCCCATCCGCACCGCTTCAGCGGCACAGCAATCGGGCGCATTCGGCGCTAACGGATCGTCATGACTGCGCTCCCTCGGGGTATAGCTCTTGCCGCGTGCATCTATGCAACCCAAGAGGTGCTCCACACGAGCAATGTCGTAGAACCCTCAGGGAATGGAAGTACTTAGTAACCGCGTCGTAATATCAGGTGCTGTACAAAGAAGGCATACCATTTTCGGATACGTCCATTTTAGTGCTTGTTGACTTCAAAATCACGTTCGATTTTGTTCATATGGTCGCGTGAGCACGGGGGCCCTGCTGTATCAACCACGCAGGCGTAGAAGACGAATGGCATGCCGCGAGGAAACCGGGACGGATGCACAGCACGCGCCACTGCAACAAAACTCCGTGCCATTCCGGACACTATCTGAGTACTTCAAAGTCAGAGAACCAAAGCTCTGACTCGCTGTTGTAGTTTCGTGAGAAGGACGTCGAAGGGTGACGGTGAAGTTGATGGCTGCGTCTATGAACTTGGAAGATTGAACTGCGGTGGGAGTGACTTATGTAAGCTACCGCCTGATACACCGAACCGTTCGGAATGTCGATCCCCGAGAGAAAACAAAAGCATGAGCTTAGTACAACAGACTCTTTTTCTTCTCTTGTAATCGCTCTGCCAGTCAGCATCGCGGAGTTTTGTATTCCCATCGGCTCAGTGCCGTCCACCCCTCGGAGGTTCTCAGAACTGTTCAAAGCACCAGAGCCCTATGAACGTATGGTCGGGGACTCCCCATGTCCGCCATGTTATTTCCCAAACGCCCACAACGCCGTTTTGGCTCTCCATGTCTGCATCATAATTATTCATCCCAGCTCCACGAATCCTACGAAGTCTACAGCATGCAACGTTGAAACAATGGATATTTTTTGTTTATTAATTTTGTCATCGTGCCCAAGTTCAGGTAAGGCCTAACTGCAAGTCGCATCCGTCCGTTTATTCCTCCCGAGCCGACCAGTCGCTGATGCATCAATCACTCCGGCTTGATGGTCGTTTCTCTTACCCACGCCTTCGTTCCCCCTGTCCCTTCGTTTTGACACCCCAACCCCTGCTGTCGTTGGTTTTCTTTGGCCCTCTTCCTTTCCACCTCTGTGTCTTTGCCGACCGCGCCTCATTACTGCGTACCCTGCCTCTTAAATGAAACGCCACCCAGGAACTCGACTCGGAGGTACTGGGATCCGATTACGGCAGAGGGCAACAGGGCTGCCACACCAAGGCTGTGAGCGGTTCCAAGTTCCTCTCCCATAAGCCACTGAGAAAAGGTAAATGCCAGCATTGCGAGTGGACTAACATGTGTACTATACATTCAATAATCACATGGTGCAATATCCCGGATACGGGAAATTAGGTATGGTCGTGCACCAAGCATATAATACTGAGTAGAAACGGGACAATGGGGTAATGCCCTCCCTTGCACATAACAAAGTTTTGGCGTCCGATCATCCTGCAATCAACGCTCCATCCGATTACCCTCCTACTTGAGTTTGAGTTGCCTCAGCTCGGGGATGATGTCCGCCACAGGTTTCTCATCCCATCGATAACCTTCGAAACACTGGGTTTTGACCATGACAAATGATCCTCCCTGAGGGACGTAATCTTCTTCCTCCTTTGGCGCCCCGGTGACGGTGACCTGAAACGACTCCGACTTCTTTGGCGAACGTACGTGATTGAGACGAGCGGCCATTCGCATGCTGGCAGCCTTTGAGCCGCCGAGACTTTTCTTCCTGGTAAACCAGCCGATCAGGGTGGATTTGTTGCTCGCATCTGCTGGTGCAGCTTTGGACGGACCAACCCAATCGCTCGGAGGTTGCCAGTCGTTGTCGCACGGTTCCTCGGTAAAGGACCTGGCTTCTCGAGCGGACCTCCTCTTCGATAGTCGCGGAACGTCTGGGACGAGCTGATCTCTCTCCTTGCTCAACGCCCTGAGTATCGATCCATCGGAACTCCGCCGCGGCAAAAGAGTTGGCCTCGAATCCGATGTAGACGATCGTTCAGAAGGCCCACGATTGGAAGGGAACGGTTGGGTCGATATTGTTCGATCTGCGAGTGTATTGTGCTCGGAGGGCCTATGTTTGACGTGTTTCAGCGGTGGAGAGGGTTTGGCGGGGGGAAGATACTGATCGTTGTCACTCCATAACGTCTTCTCGCGCCGCGTACCGCCTGATTCTTCCATGCCAAACATAGAGATTGTCCTCTCCTGCCTCGTACGGCTCTGCGTGGTGACCTTTTCCGCGGGGTGTGCACTCTTCGCCCTCTGTGGCAACATTCGGTGTCGGGAAGAAGGGAGTTCCGACATGGACCGCAGCAGGGACTTGCGCAATGGAATGGTAGCTTTCGGGAGTGGCTCTACCAGTGTGGAGTGCGTTGACTCTGTGAGGGACCCCCAGCTAGAATGCACTCTGATGTCTCGTCGGGTTTCTTCGACGAAGGATAACTGCGCGGCTTCATAGGCGGTGAGCGACCGTTCCTTTGAGAGGCGTATAAGCTTTCCTCACCTGACTGTGGCTCTTTCGTTGGCTTTGCGAAGATCTCGCTGCTGGACGTCAAAGGAGAGTCTCGAACCAGGGCACGTAGTCCAAATATCTTTTGCATGGCCAGGAGGGTGTCCATCTTATGTCTAGTCTTCTGCGATCTCAGCGGAGCGTCTGCCACAAGATTGTGCGATCAGCGTTGCGTAGAGGGTCGAACGAGACTGAGACCGTCAAAGGACGTCAAACCGTCAGGTGCGGGAGCGGTTGGGTAAGGAAAGCGGTCGTGACATGTGCTGCGAATATTAAAAGAAGGATGAAACTGCTAGAAACGGCGTTATCGCTCGCCCGAAAAAAAAAAATAATAGCTACAGGATCAACCCGCGGCGGTTTCAGTTGGCACTCAGTCGACTGCACTCCAGTACCCGACCCTGTGCGGCCCGGATCTGCAAGATGCCTGTGACGTTATTTTGCACACACGCTTGACTTGATTTGGGGGGCTTGGGCCCTGCAATGATTGGAGAATCGTCGTCAAGAAGGTGAACCAAGTCTCGTCGACGCGGCGGTACCTTGTGGTGCATGCGCAGCGAACCTCGCACTGAGACAGCTTGAAGCTGTGCAACATGAGCTGAGCTCGCACAGCCAGTCAATATTGCGTGACAGTTATTATGACTTAGGCACTCAAAATTCTTCATAATTGTGGCGGTAGGCCATCGCACGCCAAGTGGCCACACTTCGATCCACTCCGAGTCGTGGTCGTCGACGTTCGACGTTGGCGGTCGGCGGCGGTAATTCATCATGAATATGAACCCGTCGCCGAGAGGGATTAGTAGAGCTTGCCGTCCCTACCAGGCACAGGAGCGTAGTCAGGTACACGGATGCCCTTGGCCGTCCAATCAGGCGCCACTTTCATCGTAAGCGCCAGCTCACCTCGTTACCCGAAACAATTGTTTCGATCGTCGTCCGCTAATGTCTGAGGTACCACGATCGGACGAGCACGGTGGACCATACATTCACCCATATCAGTACCGGGGCCGAGCACCCAGCCACCTGATTTCCGGCGTTTTCCTCGGTGTGACGACGACTCGCTGATCATGACAATGACTACCTTATGGCTGTCCAATACTCGTCGGAGCTGCATTCAAGCTGAAAGACTTGCATTGATGATCAAAAATGCCCCGTTGCATTGTCGTTACGTTCACACTAGCCGATCCTGACGAAAGGAAGGGAGCAACGCCCATGACTTTCAGCAGGACAGAGTATACGTACTCACCTTCCTACGCGGGACCACGGCGGACAACTGGGAAATCTCCGAGGGCAGCCCGCAATTAAATCGCACGAGCCAAATATACTGTGGGAGACAAGGGGTACTTAGGCTAAACGGTATTCTGCGGCTCAACTTTGTTCGTGTAACACGTGGGTAGATGAAATTGATGAAGTCCCGAGGTCAAGAAAATGGAAGATTCAAGATGCTAGTCCCGACAATGCAATTCCAAAGGACATGATTGTGATGGATGTCCTCGCAGGGATTCTTTCTCACAAACGTCGCATAACAAAGAAGGCGGATAGTAACATGACGAGAAGCGTCGTTGTCAGCCCGACGAATGCAGGGCGGTGAGTATATTGCGAGACTGCACCTGAACACACCGTGCACCCTGCACTGAACGTCAGTTTGCGCCACACGCGGAGCAAAAATCGAGATACCACTGGCGAGGGGCGTGTAACCTTGGGGTGTATAGAGGGAGAAATGCACGGCACTGTTCGGGGTAAGGAAGCCAGGGGTGGGTTGTGCGCTAGGGCCCTGGTCTCCCCAAATTTCTAGGGTGCACCCCGCCTGGGCTAGTGGGAGTTGCGGGTTCGACGTCTGATATATATAAGTGTCCCAAACGACGCTCGTCGCCGAGCCGGGTATTATCCCACTGGAAGGCCCGACCGGGTAGGTGTTTTTGTTGTCGCAAGCAGCTGACACGGTGAGATGCGTTGGCGTGACTATGACGTCGCTAAAGTTCCATGCAAATGTGATGGGTGCGCTCGGTGCAATCTTGTAAACCGGCACCGACTGCTGAGGCGGTTGGGTCACGAGGATGACACCCGGAGGTGCGTTCTGGGGAATGGTAGGCAGAGGCGTTGCAGTGGACTGCGAGTTTGTCTGAGATGGGGCCTGTGAGCCGGTCTGGGACGCCTGAGACGAGGTGGCTGTTGGCGATGGACTCTGCCTTCGGTTCAGCATGGCCGTTGATTTCTGGCAAGGAGAGCACTTCCTTTTTCGGAACTCGACGTCGTCCGAACACGACCTGGTCGACGAATCCAACGCAACCCCGCCTTGCTTGACCCACGCCGTTGTCCGTCTGACGTGACGAGTCGCGTGGACCGCCAGCGTAGCATCCACCCGGCATCGCCCTGCACCTGTAGTGACGCTCGTCATGTTCGAGGAAAGCGCACCTCCCTCCCCGAACCAAGCACTGGTGGCACTGGCTCCCCTAGATCCGGAATGGCAGCCCATCCTCCACGCCTCGAATCAAGTCGTCTTGTACAACCCGACGTCCCACGCCCTGTCGATCCACAAGTTTCCAAACGTACACGTGCCAGACAGACCCAATTCGCCGTGTCCCTTCTGCCACCGTCCACTTCCGCCTGGATTCGGACATGACGTAGATGACGAAGACGACCTGTGCCACGATGACAGTTCTCGCCGCGCATCCAATTATTTCCAGCTGCTAGCAATCGCAAACGAGACTTCCAGGCCGTCTAGTCCTCCCCCACTTGGCGCTGGGGACAGAGCTTTTCCGCGCGAGGCCATGGCCGAGGGGTACTTCAAGGCATTCTTCCAGGAGGAATATCGATTGGGAATGGGCGCAAATGGTAGCGTTTACTTGTGTCAGGTTCGTACGTGGTTGATTTTTCTCCGCTCAAGTGACCTAAATCGTGACGCTTGTAGCATGTGTTGGACGGTAATCCGCTAGGTCTGCTTGGAATGACTGTCGTGTTCAAAGGACTCTGCTCATTTCCTCGCTCGTTCAGGCCACTTTGCCGTGAAGAAAATCGCAGTAGGAGAATCGCACTCGTATCTCCTCGGTATATTACGCGAGGTCCGCGAGCTTTCCTGGGGATGTTATTCAATCTTAATACCATTTAGGTTCGGTTACTGGAAACGCTCCGTCACAGAAACATCATCACGTATCATCACGCCTGGCTGGAGACTTGTCAGTTCTCTTCGTTCGGTCCCAAAGTGCCCGCGCTACAGTTGAGTTGACCCCAACTGCCACATAGGACGCAGTTAAAATCTTTGCGTGCAGCGTGCTGATGCAATGGGCCGAGGGTGGGAGGTAGGTTCGTCCTAGAATTCTCGTCATCACCCATATTTAGAGGTTGGGATGATAGTCTGGATGACCTGATCGACCTTCGGTTGGGCCGTCCCAGCAAGCTACCTCATATGCGGCCTTCTACGCCCACGGCCGAGTCCCCGATGGACGCCCAGTCAACTTCAGCGCGTATTCGAGCCCTGCGTGCAATGAAGCGCGCACCGCCAGAGGAACGCGAACGCCTTCGCCGAGAGATGGCAGAGAGTTCGGGTGTCCGTATGGCTGGGCGATCGAGTTTGAAAGCCGTCCACTTATTCAGTGCGGAAGAAGTCAGGAGCCTGTTTTCCGACGTAGTTGAGGGTCTCGCATTTTTGGTACGGGATGGTCACCCGATGTATTGGGAAGCTCACGTTTCGTTCCACAGCACGACAGATCAATTTTGCACCTCGATCTGAAGCCAGGGAATGTGCTCCTGACTTGGGACGAAGGCAAGCTCATGTAAGTATTTAAACTATTCTCATAGATCTTTTTATAACGCTAATGTTCTTCAAGACCCCGTGCGATGCTGTCAGATTTTGGTACATCTCGTGACATGATTCACCCCTCTGGTTCGCGCTCCGGAAACACTGGCACGTAAGTGGTTTTTTCTTCTTCTGCGACACGTCGAATATCCTTAACATCTACTGTACTAGGCTGGAATATGCTTCACCGGAGTCTCTGCCTTCTCCTCAAACGGGCCTTCTTCAAGAAGTTGATTCAAAGTCTGACATGTGGTCTTTAGGAATGATCCTCCACAAGATGATTTTCTTTCAACTACCATATCGTTATGCCGCGGAAGGTGCAGCCAGTGCGAGGGATGAGGCGGACAAGATGCAAAAGTTGGAGCAGGAGATTCTGACGTATCAAGGGTAAGTGGCCGTAGTTTCTCCCAGCGAACGAGACTGACAACAAATCAGTTTTCGGACTACGCCGTCCTTGACAGCCACGTTTGAAAGTCGACATTTGCCGCGAGCATTCCTCATCTTGTTGGAAGGCCTTTTGAGCGTCAATCCCTTTGTGCGTCCCATGAGTGAGCGGATCGCAAGTGCGATGCGAGAAGGCAGGGTACGTATGCCACAACTTCGACCGTGTACTGCATGACTCGATCTTGTCCACTTCCAGTTCAATCCAGCGCCGTTGAGCCCGAGAGCGTCGCTTGGATCACTAGTTCCTGTCAGACGGTCCAATGAAGTTCGTCGGGAATTGAGCCCGAACCCACGTGCATTACCGCCTGTCCTGGTCCCCGAGTCACATTACCAGGAAGCATCTGTTCAACAGGACGAGAGCTCAGTACCACCGAGTGAAGTGGACGAAAAGAACACTCTTCTTCGTCTCCCTTCGCCACCGTTGCCGGAAAGCGACAACAGAAGACCCTTGGCTCGTTTCGTCGCTAGCGCGAGTCGTGCACTAGGGATACGCGTCACCCCTGAAGCCCTCGTTAGTTCCACGAAAGCGTGCATGCTGGCATTCAAGGTAGGATCTCGTCGATGTGGTGTGGACGCGATCGACTGATCGCGCATCCTGCATGCAGGCCGTCTGGGTCGCGTCTTGTTGGGATCACGTGCGTCGTAGACCTGTCGTGTTGGTAGCGTTGACCGCGGCAGCGATGGTAGACACCATGTCGGACCACCTGCGGGTGTCGCTGGTGCTGGGATTGTTTCACGTGGTGATGATGCGGACGATTCGGTTTGGAGACGGTCGATTCGCATGATTTCGGATTGTACTGCGCCCGAGACGGAAGTCGTTTCTTGGCCCTTCTTTTTGTCAAAAAAATTGTTCTCTTATGCGTATGGGGAGCATCGTTACATGCCACTTTTTTGTTATTTCGCCTATATGTTTGACGACTTCGGACACCTATGCCCGTCAAGCTTTTTCTGTCAAGCTTTACCTGGTACACAGCGGCACGCACCGAGGGTGGAGTGTTGAGCGTGAGTCACTCGATCAGTCGATCCCGAGGTTATAAGAAATTTGATACAACATGCAGTGCTTATACGTACGTATGTCTCTCAAGTTGTCTGTTTACCTGATGTTGGAGATAGAAGTGCATCACTCGAACTTAATCGACTTTCACACATTGCTTCTACAGTGTCACATTGAGGTTGTAGAACGTCGTGGAGATTGCCAGGTGGGTCCGACTTTGAATATAGTCGACTCCCTTATAACCTAAACCCATCTGGAGGGTCTGGTCCGTGAAGGTATGGGGCATGGGATTGCGAGGGTGCATGAAGGTTGAAAAACGCTCATGGTTATGGGTCGCATGGGTGAGTTACGACGTACAAGGAGCTGAGACATCGTCGCGTGAAATCTACTCGATATAGTTGAATGCAAGCCAGTCAAATAGATCGAAAGAACGTGGGCCCGCTGTCCAGACGTGTATACCCTCTGTGTGGCCCGCCAAATAGACGTGCGTCGGCGAATCAAGATTGTCAAATTTCCACCCGGATATCGGTCCGGTAGGTTGAGATCAATGCATTACGCGAAACTCGCCAATAAGCTGTAAATTTAAGTATGGTCGAAGTTGAGTATCGGATCCTCGTAGTCGCCGCACTCGATGAGGGAGTTGTCATGTGGGTCTGCTGGAACGTTGTGGTAGGCTGGGACTGGGTCGAGCCCTCCGAGCGGTGTCAGGGGACCTGGCGCAGTGGCTGGCGCCCTCGTAGGTCGCATGTCGTAGTCTACATCCATTACATAACACGGGGCGTTGCCCCTGGGTCTGGCCCCTTCAAACGTGAACGAAGACATTTCCCGCGAGGTAACATCCATGTACCCGAACCACGCGAAAGATGGTGATCGAGGGGGAAACAGCGATAAGATCGCCTACGCGCGATATGGCGTCCGCCGTCGGGTCCTCCCCGGCCATGATGAATACGACGATAGGCTTTTGGCGCAAGCAGCTAAACGACATCCGAGTTCGAAGAGACGTACTTTGACAAGTAGGA
>JBBPLT010000469.1:0-21718 GCA_038089955.1 Strobilomyces dryophilus | reverse complement strand
TCTTGGGTGAGGTCGTTTGAACGACTCGCGTATTCAGAGGAACAAAGAAGTCGACGCATGGTGTCCGGTTTCTGTCTGAGAGGACCCAGATAACTGATGACTGACGGCGGAGCAGGCGCATGTCCGTCGTGGGGTAAATATGAACCCCTTTTTCAGTGAAGAAGGTGTAGTATGGTGAAGTGGACGAAAGTTCCAATGCCAAAAGACACTTCTGACCGAGAAAGTGCAGAAGCAGATAGACAAGGAAAAGCGTCTTCCCTGAAGGCAGAACATTGTTAATGGAGGCGTATCATACATCGTTCCATGCTTACCGATACCGGGCTGTCCTAGGATATAGACATGCCCAGGGTACTCGGGGCCTTGGAGGGCATCCAGCGCAGTGCGGTACTCTTCTCTGACAAGTAGAATGCGATTATCTAAGATCCCTGAGAACAGGAGGCGGAGTGCTTCGAAATGGTCATCGAGGTCAATGTACTCGATGTGGCCAGCCTCAGGACGGGTGAGCCTCTTGAGGAAGACATCGGGATGGCCCCAGGCCTTGTGGAAAAACTGGTTCAAGCGTTGTTGCTCCTCATCTGTGAATATGCCAGAAGTCTCGGAGGACATGGTTGGTATTTGTTCTTGTTGACGACCTGGGGTGGAATTAGTCAGGGAGCCGCGCTTGATCCGGCTCTTCCCGAGTTACATCATGCGTTCGGTTGTTGTGATGTAATCGATCTAAAAGCCCCTTGCTCACTCCACCATGGCATCCACAGCAACGTTTGCAGTTGAGGAATACGAGCGTTTGAACGAGTTTTTACGCACAACTTGGGGTAATCCTAACGTCTTCCTCAAGACACTCGACCATCCTGAGGCTGGCCTCATCGAGTATTTAGACTTGGGTGACCATCTCCGCCTCTTATTTTCGGGGGTTTTAGGTAACCGCATTACTCGTTCGAGACGAGTATCGCGCTGCGCTGGAGGCCCTCCAGGATCCGGAGAAATACCCTAGCCACGCCTTTGTCGTAGGTCAGCCCGGCATCGGTAAGCCTTGAATGATGTATGTATGGCATACGTTTATTATTTAACAATGGTCTGCCGTCATCCCGCCAGGGAAAACACTTTTCCTCGTTTATCTACTTCTGCACCTGCTTGGTGGTATGCATGCATTTGCATTGGAAATTTTATCCGATTCACGATGCTACGCGTTCTTCACTGAACAAGGTGTCAGTATTCACCCCACAACGGACGCCCGCCCGCTCCGCTCTCACCGGTTCGATGTGTGGGTTCTTTGCGACAGTAGTCGTCACGTGGAGGCCCCAAGTGTCGACCTCTTTGGTCCCATAAATGCGCGAGTCCTTCAGACAACCTCACCCAAGAAATCGTGTTGGTATGATTGGAGTAAACAGTTCAACGGTCGTCGATAAGTCATGGATATCTGGTCTGAGCAGGAGCTCATCAAGCTTGCGCAAGTGACACTTTACCTCCATCGCGGAAAGAGCTGACAGGGTAGATAGCATCGTCCTAGATCTGGATATTGGACGCATGGCAGAACTTGCGAGAAATTGGGGCGGTGCCCCTCGGAAGCTGCTTCGCTATTATCCCCAAACCGACGAGATGGTCGAAAAGTATTATCGTGATCATGCCTGGAGCGCCGTCTGGGGATGCAAAAGCATGTTGGAGGGTGGAAAGCTCTGTGAGCTTCCGGACAATGCACCGTCATCTTATTATTTCATCCGACCGTACAAAACCAAAGACCACCAGATCATGCGCGATGTGGACCCTCTCGTTATCGTGCCAAGAACTATACGCTGCATTCTGGCAGAGCAACTCCTGCAGCAGTCGTCGTACAATTTTTTGAAGCATTCAGTAAACCATCAGAAACTCGTCAATCCGCCGGCTACATATTCGAATCCTGGCTCCATAGTTTCATGATCACAGAAAACGATGGGATAGAATGTCATTGGATTGCAGCAGGTAAATACGGTACAAGAAGGAAAATCCCATCGACCAAAATCCGACCGACGTAGATCCCATCAACGACTCGCGTAATTTCTGTCACCACCGCGTTTCCAGAGTCATGGACGACTCCGTTCTACTGGGTTCCAACTACCAGGTATTTTCCAGGAATTGACAGCGCTCTCGTTTTAAACGATCAGATCTTCGCGATTCAAGCCACTATAGCGAAGAAACGCAGCAAAGATACACTCGTAGAAGGTCTCGAAGCCCTACGCGACATCTTGCCGAGAGAGCTCAAGGACCTCCCGTGGAGTGTGGTTTATGTGGGGACGAATGAAACCGACGTGCAGAATCTTGCACGGGGATATGCCGGAGCTGTATTTTTCCCAACGGATGGGGCGCGTACGTGCTGGATGGTCGGTTGCAAACCCCTCAAAGAAATATATTATTTCAGGGTATGCAAACCTCTTGCCAGTGATTTGTCTTTTCTCTTCTCACTTGTCTTAGACATTTCATGACGAGCATGAAATGCCAACCGACGGTGGACAATCAATGGAGGCTGGTACTTCCACATTAGGTGCCGCTCCAAGTCGGGTTTCTGCTCGTCTGGCCGCACGGAACCAACAGGAATCTTCTCGTGGGTCTTCATCGACCTCACATACAAAGGGTCTGAGCGCAAATGCCACAGGGAAGAAACGCGCCACCGAGGACGAATTCGATGATGACGACGAGGCTTGGAGCCCCACCAAGAGTTCCAGTACCCTGCAATGTATTATCATGCACAACGGTACAAATGCGACCGAGAAAAATCTGACGTATGCTCGAGCAGATCTATGACAACACATAAGTACGAATACATAAGTATATTCTACATAGCGATGTCCACGTCTAGATTATGCGACAGTCTGCGCTGCGGCTCCATCTGCAGCAACCATGGCATCGTAAAGTCCGTGTTGCGACCCGGGCGCATACGACAACGCGAGCTCGGACAAGGTGTTCGGAGAATGCTCGAGCTGTGCGATGCAGACGATCGGTCTGCGATGGGATCGAGCCGCAGCGTGGCGAATACACCACCGACACGACGTCCTCCAACATATGCACCTGCCAGACCGCCACCCATCAAGCCGACCCGGGACACGTGTCAAAAACAATGTTGGATGGCTCACGATTCGATGCCATACCCTCAGCATGCCCAGGCACCCCTGGCCGTACTATATGCACGTGAAAAGACCGCAGGGCAGGGTTACACCCGAGAGCGAGGAAGTAGAGGGAGGTGATGGGGCCGCTCTGATCCCATTTCATGTCTGGCACGATCAGGAAGCGAGGGTTGCACACGAGGACTTCTTCTTTGGATGTCCCGTCTAGGAGGTCTCGTACCCTGCGGTGCGGAGGAGTCAGACGAAAGGTGGACCAAGGGCCGAACGGGTTCACCATTGCGTACGTGAGGCATGGAAGGCATCGATGTACGGTGTGACGATGTCGCGGTACATGGCGGGGGTCTCGTGGACCATGACGCGTTCCTGTTCCGTGTACTAGGCGTCGAGGAGCGGGTGAGTGCTGGTAACTCGAAAGAACCGGACGGGAGGGCTTACCTTGCGTACGTGTGCTTCGGTGGCCGGGAAGATCACCCTGATATGGACGTCTGGCACGTCCGGTCTGCTAGCCAGCCATCCGTGCATCCACGTGTACTGTGCGCGAGGTCTGGGTGATGGTTTATCAAGCGCGAAAGAGACGCACGATGTCCGTGCGGCCGATCGGCTTGGTGGAGGTAATGACGCCGGTGGACAAGTGGTCAGCGAAGGTGGGCGCGAATGCCGTTCGCTCGACGCGGAGGATCGCAGGGAGGCGCGGGACGGCCGCGTTGGACTGAGTGTCAGCGCCAGTCCGGTTGGCCGGGAACATCCCGAGCACAATCAGATAGTGAAAGTTAGGGTCTGACGAGGGGGTTGGAAGAGCGACGACCTCAGACGACAAATCCACGAGCACCTGTCAATTTCACATCGCGAGTTGGCCGCGCGTGCGTGAATTTTGGCTTACTTGTTGCTCGACCTCGGCCGCGCTGCATTTCGTCAACCACCAAGGCAAGACCTAACCGGAATTATACTACATAGGTCCGAGTGGTTGCCCGCATGTGTCCCAAGTTGACCGACACCAAAAAAAATTACTTCCGGAATTACCTGAGGTTGAAGTAACTCCCATCAGAGCGACGATCACGAATATGACCTATGCAAGTACTAGCTACAGCATGGCTATCAACAGTCAATGGAACAAACTATGGTCAGTGTTGCGACTCGAGCCCTTGAAATGATGAAAATGTAGCTCCGGTAGGACAGTTCACGCCACCACTGGCACATGTTAATGTATTTTCGTGCAAGACTCTCCAGGGCGGCTTCACGGGTCCCAACGGAAACCACATTCGAAAAATGTCCTTCAGTTCGTTCGGCAAGATGCTGCGTAGTGTCTCGAGACCTTGCACGAGCGTCTCCCGAACAGGTCTCTTTGCGATGGTAGAATCGCGAATATTTGGTTGTTTACGAAAACGAGGAACCCAGTTGCGCAAGATGTGGGTGCAGTCTCGGCGATAACGGTGGTCGTCGATGGAATTTCCATTTTGCACCGGCTGTACCGCTGTAACCCACTGTTTTTATTCGCTTGTTTTTCACAGACATAGGATTCAAAGGTAAACCTAATCAAACCATCGCCAACCCTACCGTTCAACTTGCCTCTTAGTTATGCCCGCGACTTCCAGAAGCTCCACGTTTCTTACCCTTCGCCTTGGCGCTCGGACCCTCCGTACGCCTCATTTTGTGGGGCGGGGTCGACCGTTCGCCGTCCTCTGACTTGTCTTCAACGAGGCTGCTGGAACGAACCTCGGGAGATTGGTTACGTTGGCAAGAAGCCTCCTTTTGTGATTCGAGTTCCTGCCGTGTGCCACTCGTACGTGGCGCAACCCAACGACACTCTATCTCATTGTCTTCCGTAGTCATGGAACTGTGGACCCAGGATTCATAGATATAGCTGGCTGCTGGACGCGTGTCCGACCTTTCACCAAGCGAGTCAAGGAACTGCTGGACGACATGTGTACCTGCAGCTTGAAGCGCCTCGGCTAGAAAGTGGCAAAGTGTTCGAGTCGGCACAACGACACGAGGGTTGACAGAACGGCGAGAGGTCTGGTACGGTCGAATGAAATAAAACGACGACAGGCCTGTGTTTGGACTGAGCATGCACAGCCTTGCATCCACTAACGTGCTTTTGCACTCCCTGACGGCGGCCGGGGCCAAATGACGATAACGTTCTTCGACCACTCTTCAGTTTCGGAATAGTGACCGAGTATCGTCCGAGGGACTTCACCCCATTTCCTCGCAAGTTCAGCCATGCGTCCCATATCCAGATTCAACACGATGCTATCTGCTTCACCACTTTCCGCGATGGTCAAGGCAATTGGTCGCTTACGCGAGCTTCTTGACTTCCTGCTCGGACCAGATGTCCATGACATATCGGCGAGCATCAAATTGCTTGCACCAATTATACCACCGCGATTTCTCGGGTAAGGTCGTTTGAACGACTCGCGCATTCGGGCAACCAAAGAAGTTTTCGTGTGGCTCCATACGACGACGACTATCAGAAAGGACGCACACGACAGATGGTAGATGGCGGAGCGGGCGCATATCCGTCGTTGGGTGGATACGAACGCCTTCTTCAGTGAAGAAGGCATAGCATGGGGGATTGAAAAATTCCAACGCCAAAGGACGCATCTGACCGAGCAAGTGCAGAAAGAGATAGACAAGGAAAAGTGATTTCCCTGGCGGGATGAAGGGGGGACATTATTAATTGAGGCATGTCATGCATTGTTCCATGCTTACCGATACCCGGCTGTCCTATGACACAGGCATGGCCGAGGTGCACAGGACCTTCGTCCTCGGAACCTTTGAGGGCGCGCACCGCGTCGCGATACTCGTCTCTGACAAGAATTATGCGCTTCTTTAAAACCCCTGAAAATAATGGGAAGAGTGTTTAAAATAGTCATCGAGATCAATGTACTCGATGTGGCCAGCCTCAGGATGGTCGCGCTTTCTGAGGTATACGTCAGGATGGCCCCAAGTCTTGTGGAAAAATAGGTCTAAACGTCGTTTTTCCTCATCTGTCAATGTGCCGAAAGTTTCTAGGGATGGCATGAGAGTTGGAGAGTCGACAGGGGCTTCGATTGGCCATCAAAGTTGGGGATTGCTGACAGCCATCACGTGAGTTGTCTCAACCATGCCGGATGTCCAGTTCAGGGGGATCTGTCTAGCAACCGAGGTCCAGGTCTGGTTCTTTACTGCCACCAGCGCTCACCCGCCCCCTCTCGCACGAGATTCGTTGTCTACATAGTAAATGACACAGTAATGCGCCCTCGTTCGCGAGACGCCAGCCATGTATCTGACATCGTCATGCCGTACATTGACGTCTTCCCCTCCTCGCACACGACATGGTAAGCTCAGTCACTCGCCATCGACCGCACGTCCGAAGAAGACATCCCGCGATCCCTTGCTTTCTAATTCCGCTCTACGGTCGCTCCGCGATCTGCGGGGCGAACAGAGCGTGCATGTGCAGATGCGCGAGGAGGCGCCCAGGGTCCTCAGCACGCGGTGGGGCCTGCCATTGGAGGGGGTATCAACGCGCGAGTCAGTCTGTTTTCGCGTGCGCATCGTGCGTGTGTCGCAGATCGGAATGATGAGCATGGCATTCGTACAGGCGCACCTATTGGAGGACGCGGTTTCGATGATACGTGTCCCCCCGCCGCCACGGCTCACACCCCGTCCGTCGCAGACTGATCGTCAGCGCTGCACAGCTCGAGCATTCTCAGAACACCCTGTCAGAGCTCACGTTGATGTATGCACTTAGGTCGCAACACGGGCTGTATGGTCCCACGATCGCTGCACAAGGAGACGCAGAGCAATCTAACTGACGATGCTTCTGACTTCGACAAGATGGATCACGTTGATGTCCTGGACTCAGAGAATCGAATATGGATCATGCTTTGTCCTGAGTTGCATTTGCTGGTCATAACGATCTGTACAAATTTACATTGCGGAATTGTGCTGCACGGATCGTCACTCAACGGGTTTGTCTCGTTGAATGCGTACGGCGCGCGGTTCAAAGGAACTTGATCAGCTGGGCGATCTCGACAGTTTGTCTGGTCTGGCCAAGGAACACCACGGGAGCTTTGGTGTGAGACTGGAACAGCCTGATGGGATTGACCTTGCCACCACAGACCAAAGCACCACCGCTCTTGCCGCCCTTGATGACGACAAGAAGCCCAATTTGAGGTTTTACTTGTAGGCCCTCGACTACAACGCTGAGGATCCGTTTGCGCACATCAAGTTTGACGACGATGTGAATTACGGCGCATTTGGCACGGACTTGACCTGGAAAGCGTTCCAGGCGAGTGTTCCACTTTACGAGAAACAACGATCTCACTTTTCGAATCGTTCATATGATTTTGCACTCGGGCCTGGAGGTCAAGCATATTTATCAACGACGGCCAGTTCTGTTCCACAGGAAAGAAGACGAAGAGGGAATACGCAAAAGAAAAAAAACTGTGTTCGATGTGGACCGACGACTGAGGTCTGCGCCTCTCGATGGTACACGCCCATTTGTGTTTTGTACAGGATGCATACATGCGGAATTTATCTGACACAGACGTTCGTAGTCTCGGACCTGACGTCTAGGAAGTCCAGAAGGAGCGGGATGTGTAAACACTTCCCAGAAGTCTGGAGACTTTACCTCCTATCTCCTCCGCACGTCCGTCTCCTCGATGTGCTACCGCATCTGTCGCAAAGGCGAGCGCGAGCGCCAGTTCGTCCGTATCCGCATCGTCGAGTTCAACATTGCCGTCCTCTCCTTCATCATCATCAAGCAGGATGAGGGCCACATCTCCGGATTGACCGACAACGTTCTCTCCAAGCGACCCGGTCCAAAGCGTGCAACCAAGATCAGGAGGTTCTTCAGCCAGAGCAAAGACGACATCAGAGAGCACGACCCCCCGTATGCTTCTTTTTGGAGAGCGGGGTCAACGGTTCACCATCTTCGTCTACAACGAGGCTGCTGAGATGAACGCCGTGAGAGATTACGCTGGTGAAAAGCTTCCTCGTGGCTTTCGAGTTCCTGCTGCGTGCCACCCGTGCCTGGTGCAATCCAATGGCACACTATCTCGTTATCTTCCATGGTCATGAAACTGTGTACCCAGGATTCATAGATATAACTGGCGGCTGGACGCGTGTCCGACCTTTCACCAAGCGAATCGAGGAACTGCTGAACGACGCGTGTACCTACAGTTGGGAGCGCCTCGGCTAGAAAGCGGCAAAGTGTTCGAGTTGGCACGACGACGTGAGGGTCGTCCGAACGGCGAGAGGTCTGGTACGGTCGAATGAAATAAAATAACGACAAGTCTGTGCCTGGACTGTGCATGCACAGCCTTGCGTCCATTAACGTGCTTTCGCACTCCCTGACGACTGCCTGGGCAAGATGACGATAGCGTTCTACGACCACCTCTTCAGTTTCGGAATAGTGACTGAGTATCGTCCTGGGGGCACCGCCCCACTTCCCCACAAGTTCAACCATGCGTCCGACATCCAGATTTAATACGACACTGTCAACCTTGTCAGCTCCTTCTGCGACAGCCAACACGTCACTTACGCGAGCTTCTTGACCTCCCGCTCGGACCAGATGTCCATGACATATCGGTGAGCCTTGAATTGCTTGCACCAATCATACCACCGCGATTTCTCGGGAAAAGTCGTTTGAACGACACGCGCATTCAGACAACCAAAGAAGTTGATACTTGGCTCCATAATATAGATGATATCGATACATGAATTGAATCTTGATGACTGCTATCTGAAAGGACCCACACGACAGAGGGTAGACGATGGAGCGGACGCATATCCGTCGTTGGGTGGATATGAACGCCTCCTTCAGTGAAGAAGGCATAGCATGGGGGATCGGAAAATTCCAACGCCAAAGGACGCATCCGACCGAGCAAGTGCAGAAAGAGATAGACAAGGAAAAGTGATTTCCCTGGCGGGATGAAAGTAAAATATCGTTAATAGAGGCATGCCATACATTGTCCCATGCTCACCGATACCGGGCTGTCCTATGACACAGGCATGCCTGAGGTACTCGGGACCTTCGAGGGCGGCCACCACGTCACGATACTCGTCTGTGACAAGTAATGGATGGTTCTGCAAAATTCCTGAAAACAATGGAAAGAGTGTTTCAAAATGGTCATCGAGGTCAATGTACTCGATGTGGCCAGCCTCAGGATGATGGTCGCGCTTTTTGAGGAAAACGTCAGGATGGCCCCAAGACTTGTTGAAAAACTGGTTCAAGCGTTGTTCCTCCTCCCCTGTCAATCTTTCTGGCGGTGACATGGTTCTGGAGAGCGAAGCGACCACCTAGGGGCTCCGAGTCAGGCCGGAGATTACCTAGTCGGAGTCGGAAATTGCCGACAACTCGCAGGAACAGTGATATGGGCCTCACCCGTAAATCTAAATCTATTCATTTGCGGACATGACACCAGATATACACAAGAGGTGTCGTGCGACATTACCGCAGATCGTGATCTGTAATCGACCAACTTCGCTTGATTACGGTAAGAAAAAAGGCGTTTCGAAACAACCTTTGCAAGCATGTTTCAATTGACGAGCAAGGTCAGACGGCCTCGCAAGCCTTCATTTTAAGCGCGAGCGGCGGCGAGGGCTATGTATGTCGCGTCAACCGAGCACAGAGCTTATCAGTTGGCGCCGTGCTCACCTCGTCCTGCATAAACTCTTGCGTCGTGTCGATCTTGATAGAAATGTCGCCTGGCGCCCCCTGATTGGAGCGTGAGATCATGTCCAGTCTCTTTTCTGAGCGTCCTACCTTCGAAGATGCCCCAATGAAACTTCGATTCCTAAATTTTCTTGTCTGCCGTGCGGTCTCAGAGTGGGATCCGCCTTCTTGACCAGCACTGGTCATGCCCTTCCTCAATCCTTTGCGCGCGTTCAGAGTGGCAAGGAGCGAGTTACAGTACACTTGTTTTGAGTATATGGATTAAACGTTTTCTCAGTATCGAGGGAGGACGTACATCGGCCAATGTTGTAGTAGAATGCGATGTAGTAGAATGCATTAGGCCAAACAGAGATCTGCGATTATGTTCAGAGACAGCGATGGTACGACGCAACAACACTCACGCAAATGAGTGAACCGATAGCACAAAGACTGACACACTGTCAACGACATGCACTTCGACTGACGAGTAAACCGACCTGGTCAAAAGACCGGTGTTGACGCTGAACATGATCTGAGAGATGCCCATGCTTCACAAAGGTAGCCTCAATTGATCCTGTCACTTACCAGCTTGTTGATTGTCCAGTCAGACCTGTTAGTACAGCCTTCAAAATGTACAAGGAGCAAATATGGTGAAATAATCACTTTTCGAATCCGGTTCGTGATCTCTGCAACAGATAACAGAGGCATACTGTTATGAGAATATCCCCCGCAGCACCAGCAGCGTTGATGGACATCGACATTGGCTGCATTTTTGTCAGCAGACTGTATATATACCTGGATTTACATTCACGTTGAGAGTAACAAACCCTGCATACGTGCCGAGAGGTATACTGGACAAGAATCAGTAATTCGCAGATGAGAAGAATGCAGCGCAACATACGCTTTGATGCTGAAGACTGCATATCATCGTTCATGTCGGTGATATTCACGGGCAAAACTGACTCGAACCCACCGATAATTAAAACTGAAAATAGAGGGCGCCGTTAGAGCTGGGAGGGTGAGTTTGCCTACATGTGACTTACTCCATTCAAGGAGAACCATTGACATCTGTGGAAAAAAAACTAAGAGATCAAATTGCATTTCCAAAGAAGCATGGCTTACGACTGCGCCGGTCAAAAACCAGTTCTTACCGCTGACTACAATAAATTTAATGATGAAACCAAAGGCAGTGGATGGTAAGTAACCTACGCCTGTAGACGCGCACTGCCATGAAGCATTGAACGAGAAATGCAGTGAATCCCTAGTCGGCGTGGAGTGGTGAGGGGAAGAAAACGACAATACAAATGGAGTCACGTACATTGAAGAATACCTCGATCTTGTTTGTGCAGTGGTTCAATCACCATTGACAAAAAAGTGTGTCACTCACAACAAGACTTCTGAAGGGGAATGAGTACAAGGGTTCGACGAACTGGAACTGACTTACATGACAACCTTATTAAGCTTGTCAAAGTCTCCGAAATAGGTGACAAGGTACGTGTAGACTATGGATGGGTGAATATATAGACGCGCCTGGGTGACAATTGTACTCGCTATAGTGCGTAATTAGGACCTGATGGCCGGTGTCTGAACAAAATGTTGCCAAGACCTGTCGTGCATGATGAGAACGAGACAGGCAGATATTTAGGGAGACCAACAAGAAGTTTGATGTACCACCGGTCGGAAGGATAGTGTGTAAAGTAGTACCATGTCTGAATGCATGTGACTGGGATTGCTAGTTCAATATGGCGGAAATGGAACACAAGAGCGGTGCACACATCCATACAGACTATGGGATGAACAATGAATACGATGGAATGTGGGGTGCGTTATATACTCACACTGATGCGATCACGACCCCGATGAGGATCGCGCCCATGCTAGGACGAAGAACGATGATAAACGACCAGTCGAATAGAAGAAAGAGAAAGGACATACGTCCCATCCAAGGCTGCCATTGCTCGACAGAGAGTGAAATGAAGAAAGGACGAAAACAAAGGATCGTGGCAGATCCGAGGGACTATTTAAGAGGACATGTTGTGGAAAATCAGGGAGTGGTTATATGGGGGTAAACAAAGCTCCCGCGTCCGGCTTTAACGGGCGCTAAAGGCATCCAAGCATCGAGAAGACGGTTTACGGTAGCCAGTAGATGCTTTCTTCACAGGCAATCAATCGAGACCCTGTAGATATGTGTTTCAGATAGTGGCCAACAGTAAACGTGGGTTCCACGAAGTTGCAGAGTGGCTAGCGGCACGCCAAGCATGAAAATTTCACCTTCGAACCCACCATCAATGATGTATACACACGTGGCGTCGTGGCCAAGCCATTTGATTCAATCGCAACCCTGACCATTGAAGATCAATATCGTCGAGGGGAATTAAGACACCTTGCCTTTGGAGCTCGAATCAAATACCCTTCGCTCACACTGAAGTGAGAAGTTTGATGAACATGAATGTGGTGCCTCTAGTGTCATCTGAAAAATGGCGACCTTCTCCTGCCTCAAATAAATCAGCTCACTTGGAACGTTACAAAGACAGATGGATATAACGTGGCCTCGAAGAGCAAGCGGAACGTGACAGCGACACTGGTTCACAGATCTCGACTGCCCTGGAATGGTTCGGTACTAAGTACAAGCATCTCTGTCACAAGTGTGATGAGTGATAAGTGATTCGTTTCGTACGACGGTCGCCGAAGTATTAAACCTTACTGAAGGGCGGAAAACGCGTCAAGGGTGGGCAGAGTATGTCACTAGAGATGAAATAATGGCCCGGGGCGCTGAGAGGGGACTCAACGCAGAATAGTACACAGCCGAAGGTACGTTGTCTTGCCGCGGAGGACTCATCGCAACAAGCCGCTGCCACACGGATCGTGCAATCCGATTCGTTGTCGACATTGCTTCCATATCGTTTTGCTACGTGGGGTCCCTAAGAAATACTTACATAAATCGTCGCTCGGTGCCACCTTTGACGGTTTCGGACGCGAGTTAGACAAACTCACAATCTGCACATCGAGTGCCAAGGTAGAACGTGGACGTGACAGGCCGGGCATCGGGCCCGGACCGTCGTATACCCGAATTTGCGCGTCCATGACCTTGGCCAGCGCATCCAAGTCCGAATCGTGAACGTCACCTGCTCGCAGACGCGTCCCCTCGAAATCCTCCAGGCCTTACGCCGCTCCTCAGACTACCACGGTACGTCCCCAGACACTCTCGGTCGGAACTCCGAGGGCCTGTCACGGCACCGATAGTATCTCGGATCAACGTCAGATCAACACCCCCAGCACATCCAAATTTTACGCACTTTCCAGCAGGTGAAACTCTGCTGGACTTTCCAGCTATTAACCGTACTTATTCACAGTTGCTGAAAGATATCGACTTTTCAACCGAACCCTGGCCTGACCATACAAGGGAAAACGGTTGGCTTTCAGAGTCAGAAACCGGGCTCCCGGGTCCGAATCCGACTGACTCAGCACTTCGCCGATGGCGCGTCGTACGTCACGAATCGCGCGAGATATGTGGGAGGACGAAAGCATGAGTCCTGGTCGTTCCTTGCTTCCTTCCCACTCGCATCGCGAAGGCCCTAGTGCCTCCAAAAATGCTCCCTCTTTCATTCCAACATCGTCACTGACTCTCACTCTCAACAATCATGTCATCTTCAGAAAGTTATAAACCCTCGCATCCCCTGATGGGAAGCGCCAACGCTTGGTCCGATTTTTTTCCGCGCGGCTTTGGGTCATTGACCTTTTTTTGAACAGGTTTGGCGATCCAGAGGCTGTCCTCATCCAATCCATCGACCTTGGGGCTACAGTCGAGTAAATATCGCGGCGTACTCGCCGAGTACCCTCGCCGCGTCATTGTCGTAGAACAGCCCAGCAGTCGGTAAGCTTTGAACATTGCATGGCGTATTCTTTGAGCTATCTCCTTCCTTATCTCTCCAAGGAAATCACATCTCCTCGTTCATCTGGTCCTCTACTGACTCGGCCTGAAGCATCATTTTGTGTTGGAGTCTTCGTCGTCCTACCATTCTACGTCATGCCTCGATCGGTGAAAAGACATTGACAATCCACCCACGCCGGACATTCGCCCGTTCGATCAATGGTGTGTCGTCATAACCGCTGTCCGAAAGAACCCGTATTTCTTTTTGACAGTAGTCATGATATGCACCATGTCCCTAAACCCCAACATCGTCCTCTGACCGTGCACGCGAATCATTCAAACGACCTCACTCAAGTTATCGCTCTGGAAAGCATAGTGTAAGTAACTGGGTGCTCGGCAATATTTGGTCCGAGGAGATCAAGAAGCTCGCGTAAGTCCAAACTTGCGAGCAAGTGTGGTGGTGCTCTCCGAACACTTCTGACACACTGTTCTAGACTTATTGAGGTGATCGCGAACAATTATGGCGATTAGGAACTATGTCGGAGAGGAGTGGCCTTATTTTATTCGACCGAAGGCGACAGAGATGCGAACCTCGTTGTCGTTCCAACACAAACTCTCTGGTGCCTTCTAACTGAATAGCCCCGGGCGAAGAATACGTCCAGTCACTAGTCGATCAAAGTACTTTTGAATAACTGCAAAACAATGCGAAGGTCCCTTACCATCAGATTCACGATACTCCAGGTCGCCCCCCGAAACTTGTGTTGTAGATTATTCATCCAGCCGACTTTTGGAATCACTCTCGTCCGACCCCATATCCGTCCCGGATCCATCCCAGATCACCAGTTGGTGCTGTGTGCCATCTCTGGAGCCGACAATTACTCCTCGGGACTTGGAAGCTCGAGAATTGGTCTCTTCGGCAGAGGTTGGCGGGTTCTGCGGTGCGCTTGCTTGCGATGCGTGAAAAAAAGTGTGAACCGGTGAATCTGGCCATGAGCTTCATACGAGCTTCGCTTCCAAGTGCTGAATTGACGCTGTCTGCTCGTCTGCCATGGAATGACGGTCTGCTCCATTCATTGCAGAGTCAATAGTCGATTACGGGCCTGTCCAGGAGCATGTAGTAACTGAAGTCGATTTCAAGACATGCATATTATTTTCCTTCATTCGTCGGTCCCCCTCTAAGTCCTGCCCTGCCAGTCTCAATAGTTATTTCACAACGTCAGTGGGATACAGTCGACTCCACCCCGCGCATGTGTATCTTCTGAGTACATTGCAAACAGCACCACAAACTAGGCTTCTTCCAAATCTGCATGAAACGATGCTCTGGACCTTTATCCTCGAGACTCCCGCTCTCAGTCTTAGCCACACACCCCGTCCAGGTCGGGTCGTTAACTCTTTGACCTGTGAATTTACGAGTTCTGGAAGCCATGTCTGGAGCGCTGCGCTCGACTTGCCTGGCTTCGCCGCCACGTTGGTTGCTCTCGAGCATAGCAATACAGTAGACAGGCAAGTAACCCTTTGCAGGCCAGCCAACGCAGTAGTCGATCTCGAGGCTTATCAGAGCAAATGATCAATGTCTATGACCTATGCAAGTACGAAATGACGAAAAGGTAGCCCCAGTCAACGGTAGGACCAGCCACTACATCATCCTCAATCGATGCAGATGCGTCATCTCCCGTCAATTCTTCTAGCAGCTCCGAATCGTCCATCACATGCCCTGAAAGCGACCCGCTTCTTTGACGGATTCAATACAGACCACCCAACGCATACACGTGTCACAGTCCCACCCTCCAAGAAAAATCCCATGCCGATGTATTTTCGTGCGTGACCCTCCGGGGCGGCTTCATGGGTCCAAACGAAAACCACGTTCGAACAAGGCTCTTCAGTTTGTTTGGCAAGATGCTACGTAGTCCTTGCATGAGCGTCTCACGAGCTCGTCTCTTTGCCATGGTAGCATCGCGAAGATTTGATTCTATGAAACAAAAATGTTGGATGCCAGAGAAAGTTCTGAAAGGGGGAACCCAGTTGAACGAAGTTACGCAAGATGTGGGTGCAGTCTCGGTGATAACGGTGGTCGTCAATAGAATTTTCCATTGTTGCAATCCACTGTCATTTTACTCACTTGTTTTTCACAGACATAGGATTCAAAGCTAAACCCAATCAAACTATTGTCAACCCTACCGTTTAACTTGCCTCTTAGTTATGCCCGCGACTTCCAGAAGCTCCACGTTTCTTACCCTTGGCCTTGGCGCCCGGACCCTCCGTTCGCCGTCCTCTGACTCGTCTTCAACGAGGCCGCTGGAACTCACCCCGGGAGATTGGTCACGCTGACAAGAAGCCTCCTCTTGTGATTCGAGTTCCTGCGGTGTGCCACTCGTGCGCGCAGCCCAATGGCACTCTATCTCATTGCCTTCCGCAGTTATGAAACTGTGGACCCACGATTCATAGATATAGCTGGCAGCTGGACGTGTGTCCGACATTTCACCAAGTGAGTCGAGGAACTGCTGAACGACGCGTGTACCTGAAGCTGGGAGCGCCTCGGCTAGAAAGCGGCAAAGTGTTGACAGGTCTGTGCCTGGACTGAGCATGCACAACCTTGCATCCACTAACGTGCTCTTGCACTCCCTGACGGCTGCCGGGGCGAGACGACGATAACGTCGTTCGACCACCTCTTCAGTTTCGGAATAGTGACCGAGTAGCGTCCGAGGGACGCCACCCCACTTCGTTGCAAGTTCAGCCATGCGACCCATGTCCAGATTCGACACGATGCTGTCTGCTTCATCACTTTCCGCGATGATCAAGGAACGGGTCGCTTACGCGAGCTTCTTGACTTCCTGCTCGGACCAGATGTCCATGACATATCGGCGAGCATCGAATTGCTTGCTCCAATCATACCACCGCGATTTCTCGGGTAAGGTCGTTTGAACGACTCGCGCATTCAGGCAACCAAAGAAGTTTTCATGTGGCTCCTTACGACGACGACTATCAGAAAGGATCCACACAACAGATGGTAGATCGTCGAGCGGGCGTATATCCGCCATTGGGTGGATATGAACGCCGTCTTCAGTGAAGAGGGCATAACATGGGGGGTCGAAAAATTCCAACGCCAAAGGACGCATCTGACCGAGCAAGTGCAGAAGGAGATAGACAAGGAAAAGTGATTTCCCTGACGAGATGAAAGGAAAACATTGTTAATAGAGGTATGTCATACGTTGTTCCATGCTTACCGATACCCGGCTGTCCTATGACACAGGCATGGCTGAGGTGCGCAGGACCTTCGTACTCAGGACCTTCGAGGGCGCGCACCGCGTCGCGATACTCGTCTCTGACAAGAAATAGGCGCCTCTTTAGAATCCCCGAAAACAAGCGGAAGAGTGTTTTATAATGGTCATCGAGATCAATGTACTCGATGTGGCCAGCCACAGGACGGTCGAGTTTTTTGAGGAAGATGTCAGGATGACCCCAAGCCCTCTGGAAAAACTGGTTCAAGCGTTGTTTCAGCGCACCTGTTAATGTTTCTGGCGATAACATGGCAGTTGGAGCGAGAGGGGGATGACCAGTGCACTATGACGGATTAGGAAGCCGCGATCCCGCCTATCGACGGAACTGTCTGGATGTTCGGAAAAGTCAATTCCGAGACTTTTTGCGCATCCGAGTGAGAGTGGCAGTTGTCGGCAATTTCCACTCCGACTAGGTAGTCTCCGGCATTTGCATTTTTTTTTTTTTTTTTGAGAGGCACAAATGGCATCTGGCAACCGACAGAGCTAGCCCCAGATGCGCGGCACAAGGCGCGGGATCATAGCCATACAGGCTACCCACGGGTCCAGTAATGGTAATTCAGGGGGACCTTAGACGCCTACTCTTCCAGAGGAAATCCCTTTACGGAGACTGTGAGGAGCCTTCAACGCCAAGGACTCACGTGAGTACTGTGGGACTCGGCTTACGCCACTACCCACGACTCGGAAATTGGAGCCGGCGCCTGCCGAAGCAGACCCAGGGGTGGTGGCACGTACCACTAAGCCACCGGTCCCCCTGGCATTTGCATTTGCATTTGCTGCGCCGCGCACCTAAGAAAAGCCATTCAAGTCAAAGACCACCAGACCAACCAAGTATACCCACATCAGTCAAGTAAGACGGGGGGGACGGCGTGCCTACCCGGTTTGGGAGCTCTCCACACTTGGTTTCCAGACAGAACGCCGACAGCGCACAGTGGCAAAGCTCGGCGGGACGAAATTAAAGCGTATCCTAATCATGTTCACATCGATAATTCGTCAAATCTGACACCGCCCTCGCAAACCCTGCCGCGTCCTCGTTCAATTCTTCGGAATTGATCTGGTGCCTTCCGCGCTGCCGCTCCCCCGCGCCTGCCAGAGCTCACGCCGGCTTTGAGAGTTTCTCAGAGTGCAGGCAAGGCGCGTAGGTAAGCATTCGGGAGTGTGCAGCATGCGACGAGGTCCTCTCCCACTGAGTCGAAAATGAGGTCTGAGCCATGCCCACAGGTTGCGAGCACAGAAATATTTCTGGGCGTTCATTTCGCTGAACTTGAATCTACGATTGTGTTTCACTAGATGTACATACACAAGCCCCGCGAGTAATGCATGCTGTTAATGACCATGTGGTATATCTCTGCGATGGGCATTTGGAATGAAATGCATCTAAGGTACTGTAATCTTCTTGTACATAGCTGGGCGTTTCAGGTATACCTAGGAGCGACCGAATCGATCCTAGTACCAACTTCATAGGGCATATGTGTCGAAACTTCAACGTTGATGTCGCCAAAGTCAGAAAAGGAAATCAGGCTGTCAGTCGGACGCTGGAAGCCATAAGTAAACCTGCCCGCGCCGCGACTCACAGCTCTTGCGCGACCCGACCAGAGAACCACGTCACGTACTCAGGCTTGGTCAGAACGACGGGCACCTTGACCTGTAGGAGAGGGTCGCGGAATTCGTCGAGTCTCCATTGCTCAAACTCGCTAAACGTCCCCGGCAGGACGAGCCGCATCGTGGGTTTTCCGGTCATCCCGGTTTCCACCGCCATAACGATCGTCTGGTTCGATCGCGTCAGTCCCTCCAACGCGCGTTCCGGTGCCCGTGCCAGATCGCTCGTGGGCACTGAGTGGCAGAGCGCATCCGCGGAACGTGAGCGAGAGGACGAACGCGGAACGAGTCCTACGTACCTTGGTCGTCGGTCAGTTCGACGAAGAAGCCGACCGTGGCGGGGGCGTGTCGATCATCAACCACGGCGGTCCAGTGGACGAGCCTTGTGAGCATGCTCGGAGGCAACGACGACATGGCCTTGCTCAGATCTTCTTCGTGGATCGTGCACAATATGAATCGGATGGTCGCGCTGTACGTGGGATGATCAACCAGTGGGTCTGAGTATACGAGAGCACGTACTTGCGACGCTCGACGAATTGGACGACGGGAACGCCGTCCGTAGGGTCGAACCCAGAGATCTCGACTATGTCTTCGTGGCGGTAGCGCCAGAGACCATCGTGCGTCGTGACCACGACTTCATATCGTTTTCCTGACTCGACCTCCCACTACCACACTAGTCAAAAAGGAACCTAGTCTTAGGGGAGTACCCACAGGTTGCACAAGGGAAGTGAGCGAATCGCTCTTGCTGATATCCAAAAATTTGTATTGATTCGACTCCAGGGAATTGTAGGGCTTTCCAATCCAGGCCTCCGTGCTTCCATAGCCCAAAGAACATGTCTGGATGTCTGGACCAAGGAACCGTCGAGTCTACTCGGGAGCACTGTCAGGGAAGTCAAATATTCATGAATGCTTAACACACCAACGGGACCGACGATGCGAAGGCACCACTGGCAATCGCAGTGACGGAGCTTAACTTCGGCCAGACGCGAGCGCACACTCTGGATGAGAAGACGGCCGGCCAAGACTACGCAGCTCCTCTACACGTTCTGGATCCGGAACCATATTCATCTAGTCGAGGGTCAGCCTTGAATTGCACTTCGATGACTAACGCTGACCTCGAGATGACTCCGTACTCCGGCTGTCCCTTCTAAATCTGGGATGGTACCATGTGCAACAGCGTCCACCATAGTCTCAAATTCGATGTCGAAAAAACGGATCATGTCCACGAAAGTACAGATGAACACCATGCTTATGGTCTCGAGGGACCTACTGGCGACAGCAAACAGCATATAAATCAGAAGAAAAGAGCGCCATCTCGGTATGAAGCCAGTAGCGTATGGAGCAGCATGATCATCCACTGTGAAGCGACTGGTCAGTATAAATCCGAGGTTACCATGTAAACACATCATACCAAATGTTCCCATCCTTTCCGCGTCTTTTTCAGGGTCTAAACCAAAGTACATCCTCCGGTAGATGACTGCACCGGCTGTCGCGACGGGACTATTGTCTTCGGCTACGACATCCATGCAATCAACGGCGAACCGGAATACGTGTGTCGCGGTTCGTCTTAGGAGAGGATCAGAGGCCACCGATGATTTGGCACCCGAAGCACGCATCTTCATCACGACGTTGTATTTGGGGAAGTGTTTCCGAACACCACCAGACGTCGAACTGGACCTCGTGAAAAAATCGGGCAGTCCTGGCGCCAAGAGGTCAACGACGGCGCTGGCCTTGCACGGGTTTTCGAATAATCTCGCGATCAGCGGCGCGTATGCGTCGTAGATCGTGAGAGGGACTGTTTTCCGAAACGATTCGCAGAGGGTGTCATCGTCCATTTCGTCGATGAGGCCAGCCGTCGCATCTCGAAACTCGGTGAGCTCGGGAGCGGTCCGAGCAAACTTGGTCTTGTAGTTTGTCCGGACTATCTTGGAGCGAAGCCGGTCGGTTCGTTGCCTCAGCTGCTCAGAGAGCGATGGGGGGTTGGAGGGAAGGAGGTCGGGCAGAGCCATGAGTTGTGAGATTACTCAATGTGCAGGAGACTGAACTTAGGCTTTATAAATTGGAATGCCGCGGACGTTCAACTCACACCACGTTGTGGACAGTACAGGTCGGTCGTCGACTATCGCAAGCCGGAGTCCCGACAGTCGACCACCACTTGGTGAGGAGCCGACGATGAAAATGCCGTCCTCCGCCCTTCGTCACACACACTTTTCCAGAGCGAGTCCCCCGCCGTGTCGCCACGCTGGCGCGCTCGCCCACCTTCCCCCTCCCCCGCAGGTCGACCTTCAGGTGGCCGCGTTCGGACGCTTACATAAGCGTCCGTGGCACCGCGCTTCCCCATTCGGGCGCACCGCTTTATAGCTTTATAATTCCCGACACAAGACGCGTGTTGTCGGGTGATCGGTTGTGAATCCCTCGGGATAGAATCATTAATTTACAAGGCACGCAATACTTCTTGATCTATCAATCCTCTTCTGACGTGTCTTGGGCGTTCGATGAAGATGCGGAGCTGCCAGAGCTATCGAACGACGACGAGGAATATTTGTCTAGCACAGTAAGTACACATAATATAGTAGGTCGGAGTCGAGCGTGTCTCGCCCCACAGTGAGACTTCGGTGGTAAACTGTACGTACTATCAAGACAGCATTGATCAGGAATTTGAACTGGCAGAGAGTACTGGAACAGCCTAGCTCGGTCCCGAGTCTCTCACCAGTGAGTATTAGAAAATGTCCCATGACAAGTGTTCGTAGCCATCGCAATGTTATCCGCCTCTAATAAGGTAGAGACATGGTGCCTCGGGTGAGAACTAAATAGTACTGAAGCTGTCGGCCTGGCATCGCGAATTGGATATCAGATGCCAGACCAATTCGCTACAATTTTGTTGGTGCAGTCCGACGATCAAGAGAATCATCCAAAGTCCCACGAGAGAAACGAGGAAATAACGAACGGTAGTCACGAAAAAAAACACTAGAAAAGCTAACGTAGTCTAACAACCGTCGTCGAGTCCGTCGACCAGCCTACCCAGACGCCCCAAAGTACCCTCCAGCCCCCGTCGCCGTCGTCGTCGCAGCGGCTGCCTCGCCCGTCATCGCCTCCAAGTCCTTGCCATCCAACGCTTCCTGAATCATCGAAATCGTGCTCTCCAAGCTCCGTCGTCTCGTCGACGGGCTCGTCCGCGTCGTCCCCAAACTCGCCTGCCTTCCATGTCGGCCCCGGAATGGCACCTTGCTCGGCGACGAGGTCG
>JBBPLT010000468.1:0-21772 GCA_038089955.1 Strobilomyces dryophilus | reverse complement strand
TAAAATGGCAATATCTCAGCCGCCTTTTGGCCAAATCACATGACCTGGGGACCGATTTGTAGCTGTTTGTTTGGACTATGTTTGGTCATGCCAAACCTAAGCGAAATTCCCACAAGTGCTTGCAGTGCGCTTCGCGCACTGCATCAAGGTTAGTTATTGCAACGGTTTTGTTGCCTACTGTACTGTGGGAGTAAACATTATTAGAAACTTGAAGCCAGGGTGTTGACTGAAGCCTTGGGCAACAAGGTGTGCCTTGTATCACTCAAAAGACCCATCAGCATAGTACTTTTTGGCGAAAACCCACTTGGAACCAATGACTGGGCAATCCTTTGGCCTGGGGACCAGAGACCAGGTGGTATTGAGCTTCTGCACATTCAGCTCCTCCAGGGCAGCCTGTTGCCATTCAGTCACATCTTCTCGACATATAGCATTGCTGTAGGAGCAGGGGAGGGCTTGCTGAGTAACAGACTCATTCTCATCATCCACATCATCAACCAACTGCACAGGACTGAGTTTCCATCACTCTCTGGGAGGATTTTAATGTCTGGCAGGCAGTCTGGCACCAATTCCCACAGGAGTGGCAGGTGCTGGCTGTAGGGCAAGTGGTGGAAATGCTGGAGGGGTTGCTGGAGGTGACTGAGGCACTGGAGGTGCTGGAGGCCCAGGGTCCTGCTGAACTGGTAGCTCCTCCCAAGGAACTGGGGCTGGAAGTGCCTCAGACTCATCATTATCCAAGACAGGTGGAATATAGGGTGTAGAACCCAGAGTGGCAGAGACAGCAGAACCAGGAGTGCTACCATGGGCCAGGAAATGGTGTTCATTGAAATCAACACATTCTGAAATAATAGTATGCTTGGAGGACGGGTCATAGAACTTCCAGGCCTTGTACCCCTTAGGATAGCCAATAAAGATGCATTTCTCAAAGTGTGAGCCAAACCCAGGACACTTGTCCTTCTGCACATGCACATAGGCCATGCAGCCCCACACTGAGAGGTGAGACACATCTGGTTTACAGCTATGCCACAGCTCATAAGGTGTGGCATGGTCCACTGCAGAAGTGGGATATCTCATTATAGTGATATGTTCATTGAGCAGCCTGACGAGAGGAGTGAGTCTCAGATACGGGGTTGGCATGCATCTTGCCAGCCAGGCATGGTTCGCAAAGTGGATCTGGCATAGTTTTGACATCCAGGTGCATTCCAGTGACCAACTTGCGCTCCAGCAAGGCTTTGACATCTGCCAGATAATAGTATGCCAAGATCCTTGATCCTGGACATGGCATCCTCCACTCGAGCTGTCAGCATGTTCAGAGACTCCTCAGGACACTTCCAGATGCTGAAGAACTCGTCATAGGCCACAAAGCATGTTCCAGCCTTCTGTTGGACATAAATCCTCTCCAAGGCAGCCCAAGCAGCCACTGGATCATCCTGCAGCACTCAGATGTGTGCTCGTTCCTTAGGCATAATGTTCAGCATCAGTTCACTAGCAACCTTGTCCTATTTGTCATCCCAGGTGTTTTGTTCATCTCCAGGTGCACTAGGATGCTTTTCAGCACCACTGACATGTTGTGTGCCTGGTGATTGTGCACTATGATGTGCCTGTGTGTCACCATTGAGGCACACTTGTGCCTGGTGTCTGCTTCAGCCACTATGTGGCTGATGTTGTTGTTATGTATAGTTGTTGTGGTCTCTTAGTATTAGAACCTGAGAGTCTGATGTCTTTCTCTTCAGTCTCTGACATCGGACTCCAGCTGCCCTTTATCCTGCTCTTTAACAGGTTATGAGCCCTGAGCGCTTTGGCCTCTGTGCCAAGGAGAAACACGGATATAAGCTGGTCCTTATCATGTCACCATGTGTGGCTTAGGGGGTGTGTTGGATTCTAAGCCAACACATCTCGGACAGTGACAAGGTCAGGTAGTCTAGTGGTTAAGATATTCCCAGTACTGTTGGGTAATCCCAGGTTCGAGTTCTGGTCTGGCCAGCTTTTCCCTCTGAGTTCTCCTGCTCTTTAACATGCATGACAAGCCTCTAGAGCAACTTAGCATGTAGTAAAGCCTTCATATCATCTTTCCATGTAGGATAGTTCTTTCCATTGAGCAGCTGAATGTACTGGGTGCGATGTAACTCCTCCAGTATGATTTGGGACTGATAGGGGACAGCTGATAGGAGATTGATAGAAGACAACTGATAGGGAATTGATAGGAGGCTGATAGGGGACTAGATAGGAGACAAGCACAGCAGAAGGGGCTTATAAGACAAGGAGCAATGAGAATGATGATGAGGGGACACTAAATGGTCAAGAAAGTCGATAGACTGATAGAGGAGTGACTGGGGAGCAAGGTTTGTTATGGGATGGATGGAATCTAAGCAGCAGAGAATGAGATATGGGGCAATGTTTAGAAAAATGTGACTCTAGAAAGATGAGGCCATCGAGAGGCAATGTGGCATGAATTCCAGAGAGAACAGCACACAGGATGACGCTCGAGGGTTGATAGAGGAGTGGGGGACAGCAGATGATGAGTGATGATAAGCTCAAAGGTCACAAAAGTGCACTATGAGGCCAAGATGCTCTCCAAATGTTTAACTTGTGATCCCAGCAACAGATCAACATGAAAATTGATCCAGGAGGGTATTTGAGGACAGAGAATCAATTGGAGAGGACAATGAGGTGAGGATTTAAGTGTTACAATTACTTCTTTTGTTTGCTCTCCACTCCTCTCCACTAGCGCAACCCAGTGACTCGTTCTTGTTCTTTTCTTAACTCTTCTTCCTCAGAACCAATGAAACATTCCAACACTTTCCATAACCTTCCATTGTATTATTAATACACTGATGCATCCCTGCTGTGGATGACTCATTCTGACTTCCTCTGACTTATCCACTTAGTCATACTCTTTTGACTTCCTTATTTAAACCATCATCTGCTTGTGTATTTCCCTTAGGCTAGACCTCCTCAAGTATCCCCTCAAATATACCTACTCACAACCAAATCTTGATTTCCCAAGTTGTTATTCTACTTTGAGTGGACACTACCTTAAACCCTTGATTGTGCCACCTCTGGCCAAACCCTTGACCCCTTGAGAATGACCCCAAGGAATCTTTGACTTATCCTTGAACTGAGAGAACATTCCTTGGCCCCTCGTCTTCATCCAGACCTAACCCATCAAGACTACACTCGGCTCTACCCAAACCAAGCATAACACTGAGTTGATCTTGCATGATAAAGGCTAGAGCGCAGGGCTCATAACCTGTTGAGAGCAAAAAGCTTGGTTGGGGTGCTTAGCCACCAACTGGATCAACTTAGAACAACTGTAGAGTCCACTGTGGGCAACCAAGAATAATATTGACAAAGATAGCAAGGTATACAGACCTCGAGTCCACTGTGAGCAACCAAGGAGAAGGACACAGTGGACTTTCAGGTTAGGTACGCTTCAGCAACAACAAAGGTAAACACAACAGCCACAATATGGCTTAGAGTGAAGTCAAAGACCTGTAGAGGCAACACTGAGGTAGGAAAGTCCAGGAAAGTGGATATAGGGTAAGTTAACCATGGAGATTCCAATAGTAATGTCTAGAAGTCAATAGAGCATAGTGAAGCATTCAAAAGAGGTAAGGAATCACAAAACCTAACACCTTCACCATTCCATTGTTGAATCATGCCACAATGATGCCACTGCTGGCCATCCCAGCTACCTTAAGACATGCCAGCTTGTCGCCACTAAATTCTGATGGCCCAACCTTGCTTCCTTTACCTGCTGCTATGTGAAAGGTTGAGCTACCTGCCAATAAAACAAGGCCAACACACACTCTACTATCCATCTTCTCACTCCCATCACTTCCTCTGCCTCTTCCCCCTTGCAGCAAATCTTCTGTGACCTACTCACAACAACTGAATAGACCATCACAGTTAACCTCATGTTTGCACCTTTTGCTCTGCAACTCAATTATGTTCAGATCCTGCATTAGATAGAAGCAGGCAAAAGATGCATTTAAGACAGCCAAAGGCAAGGGCAAGAAGGCAAACCAAGTGCAGGCTGCTTTCCCAGCCTCTCCTCCTGCCACTCCTGCCTCAACTACCCCTGCAGACAGTGGAGAACATGCCAGAATTACAAGTTATTGTTACAGTGACCCATCCACCCCTCTTGTGCCTTCCCAGCCTCTTGCTGACATTGGTTGGAATGCAAACTCAGGTGTCACTTCTCATATGACGCCGCATGGCCACTTGCTATGCAATTATACCCCATATCGCATGCCAATCACTCTGGCTGACAGCACTGCACAGTGGCATATTCAGCTGGGTTTGGGTCTGTGGTGTTCCATCAAATAATAGAAGGCTAGGGCACAAGGGATGTCAAGTTTGCTCAAGTTCTGCATATTCTGGACCTCTGAACCAAAGTTAGACTCATTTGACCTTTGTTTACCACATCTTGTTATGTATAGTTGTTGTGGTCTCTTAGTATTAGAACCTGAGAGTCCGATGTCTTTCTTTTCAGTCTCTGACATTGGACTCCAGGTATGTCCCTAGTGCATTGTAGCGCCTAATTCAGTCTCTGACATCGGACTCCAGCTGCCCTTTGTCCAGCTGTTTAACATGTGTATCATTGTTATGGTCTCTTAGTATAGAATCTGAGAGTCCAGTGTCTTTTCTCTTCAGTCTTTGATATCAGACTCCAGGTACATTCTTAGTGCATTGTAGTACTCTAATATAGTCTCTGCTATTGGACTCTAGCTGCCCTTGCTCAGCTGCTTTATATTCTAGGAATCAAATGAGCAGAGTGGATTGCCACAGCAATACTCCAAACTCCCCATGTTTCCCTTGGGAAAATATCAAATATAGTAACAGCAGACAGTTCTACCTTGAGAGGTTCTTGCGATCAGAAGAACTAGGGTATTCCCCTGGACCAGCTGCAACACAAATGATATGGCCATCACCACTGGCAAAGCCCAAAAGAGAACACCAACATGAAACAAAATCAACCACTGAATACAAATATATTTAACTGGAATCACAAAAAGCAGGAGGTCTTACCATTTCACTAAAGGCTTGACAACACTGAGCAAGTGTCTGCTCTCATCAAAATGAAGCGAGCTCACATACAATGAAGCCTCTAATACCACTCATCTTGGGCAACAGGTGCCATATATTCAATCTGAGGCTATGTGACAGAATTGATTGGTGCTCAAATAATTCCACCTCAGTGATGTACGTGGCTAACTTACAACTGTAGTGTTCTTGCAATATGAAACACCATTATTATCTTGGTTGATCAGATCAGCACAGGTCCCACTGTAGATGTCCAAATCCCAACGCTTGCTTGATATTGAGTAGGAAAATCCTTGGAGCTTCTGTCTGTAGTAGGACACTGGTTGAAATAAACTAATGTAATTGATTAGATGATAGGCTGGGTGTATTCAACTAGAAACTCATCCAATCTGGCTCATTGACAAAAATGGTGGCCATGTGGGCACTCAGCAAGTCAAACAAAGGTGACCTAGCAGAATGGTTAGATAAAATTATGAGAAGAAAAAGTGGCCAAAACAACTAAGCTCCATTAAGATGGGCAGCCTTTAGTGCACATTCATACTTGAAGATTGTCAATTACATATGTCTGCATTCATCAACCCACTACTTACCAGTAGTACCTGATTATACTTGAGAGCACATGAGGGGGAGAAAAATGAACTGCTGTCATTGATTTTCTTCACATATGGTCTGGAATTAGATTTCCAGCTGCACAAAGCATTGTAACACCCAGGCTGGATGCAGTGTATCAGCACACTGAAGTCCATACAGCAGCTGTAGGTAGGTCTACAACCCTGATGTTGTTTCTGTGGTATGTCTATTTTCACTCCTTGATGCTACTGTGTTGAATCAGTATTTGTTGCAGATGCTATGAAATCCAGGAACCACCTAATATCATCTCTTGCTTATCATTCTCTTCTGTGAGCAGCCTGAGAACTGTGCTGTTAATCTTGTTGCATGCTGTTCATTGCTGTTTGTTGTCTGGTTTCTGTATAGGGGTTGAAGTTGTCTAGGATGATGAATAGACTCAAAACAGCTCTAAGCAATGAGGAGAGTGACAGGTACTTACCATCGTCTAGTATGTGTGGGGAGTAAAAACCTGGACCAAAACTATGGGATAACTGCTGGTGGAATAACAAGAATGGTCAATAAATAGCATGGAACTATAAATTCAATGAAAATCTACATACTACTTATTATACCTGGATGTGTGGCTGACATGCAGGAGGAGGGGTGTCAATTGTCATAGATGGGCAGAGTAAGTCAGACACACCCTATCCCATTCGAGCTCACATGACCAGTGCACCTTCTCATCCAAGAGGTAGGCAGCGATGAGAGGGGTGAGGTATTTGCATGTGTAGTTTGGCCTCCTGATTCTTCTCCTCTGAGTGTGGCTAATGCACACTCCTCATCTTGCCATAGATCGCTTTCATCGATGATCATTGGTGAATCTTCTAGTGGATGGATTTTGATGTCACAGGAGTCATCAGGAGCCAAAGGTAAGTCATTGCCCAACGAATGATTGAATGTGGCTGTCTCTCTGCCTGCAGGAACAAGTGCCTCAACCTGCATCACAAATGACTGGGCTACATAAAGGATCTGTTCATCAATGTGCATGACAGAGAGGTCAGTAGGGACCTTAGTGGGGATAGAAGAGTCGACAGGGACAACAGCATAATGGTTGGATGTGTGGTCAGCTCCTGGTGGGAGAACATCAAACACAAGGAGAGGAGTATTGCTATTGAGCTGCACGGAGAATATCAAAGGGAGAGAGACTTGCAGCTGAGCAGCATTGTCTGCTGCTTGATGCACAGATTCCTGCATGATGGTGTTTTGGTGGGTGCACTTGCTCAGCTGTTTCACACTCTTTGGTGATGCCACTGATGCTAGGCATTTATTTGACTTCCAGATCATTGGCCAAGGGTAAGTCTTTTTCTTGCCTTTGAAATTGTGCCCAATAGGTTCCAACTTGACCATCTTGATGTCAGCATCGGTGTCAAGAGGAATCTCCTCTGTTGCCTTGAATTTGCCACACTTTGCACCTGCTTTTCCACCATGATCTTTCCCTTTGCCATGAGTCTTTTTCAGGATGTCAAAGTTAGAGTCAGGCTCGTCACTGTCAAAGCCCAGCTCAGTGACAGAAAGCAAGCCTTCATTGCTTTCTGGGCATGGGCTGCTCGAATAAATTCTCTGAAAGAAGTCAGGTTGCTGTAAATAGAGGAAGTGACAGTGAATAATACATACTTATTTTGTCAGAACATTTAACAAAGGCTGCATGCAACTGGCCTTTGTCAAACAAGATGTTGTTGAGGAAGACATCTGGGGTATTGAGGGCAATCAAGCAATAAAAACGAACTTGCTTCTTCTGCAGGAAACGGAAAATATAGCCATGCAACTGCTTGTCATCCTAAGCAGACCAAGTGGTATCCTACAAAAATGAGTGAGGTATGATGAAATCAATAGGTGGGAGAAATGATGTACAACAAACAGCATAACATTGGTGCATGCCAAGTTCAAATCAACCATGCCAAAATTGGACAGAATAAGCATGCAGGGTTCACTTTTTGCAGTAGATACTCTGAATGAATTCCATGCTTCCTGCCATTTCTTTAATGACAAGCTTCCATGTAGCTCGGTCAACTCAATGCCATACAAGTTGAGAATCTAGAAAAAAGTGAGTGACATTTAGGATAACGACCACAAACATCTATGATGGCCTGGTTTGATGATGGGAACACAGAGTAGATGATAACTTGATCATCCTCCTCATATTCAATGTCATCAGTGGAACTGTTGGGTTCATCAATGAGTATATGACCATCCTTGCCAGTGGTCAAAGGAATGTTGCCATTTCACTGGAGATGGTGACAAACAACTTGCGTGAGCATGTTGCGCTTGATTGTGGTATTCAACAAGTCTTTCCAGTGATTCATTGACTCTGGTTTTGTCCAATGGCTGCCATTTTTCAGGTTAAGTGAGGGGTGGAGCATCAAGCAACAAAATTCAATGTAAAAGTTCTGTGAGAGGGATGTTAGTATGACTGATACCTCATGGGAAAAGCAACAGTGACACTGCAACACTGGAAATGGTGCACAGCTGTTGGTGACATGTCATGAGGGAGCCAATATGAATAGCATGACCATGATGCATGGCATAGAGTATGGCCGTGCAGGATGGCCGATGCAATACTGTTGCAGTGACATGTGCTGCACTTGCAATCAGGTTTTCCTTCACAAGATCCTTGGCAAAGCAATGCAAATTGCCAGATTCCCAGTCATACATGTTCAACTTGAGGACTTGTTCAGTGTATGGACACATGCCAAATAATTTGTTGCTGGTGAAGTCAATTGAGTTGATCATTCGACAGATCACACTAGTATGCAAAGCATTTGTGAATCTTGCCCATCCAGATTGTAGTGACTTTTGGCAACTCTAACTGAGGAGTGTTGGAATTCTGGAGGCCAATGAAAACTCCACATATGATATTTGCTTTGATGCTAGCCTCACACAAGGTCTTCAAATTTTGCTGACTAGCATGGTTGATTTTCTTGTTTAATAAAATGAATTCCAGAAAGTTGTCAAAACCAGGGACACCCATCCACTGGCCCATGACGAATAAATCCTATTGTGAGTGTAAGTAGTGCAACACAATAACAGAAATGATCATGTGATTCACCTAGGCTTTGGTGATAACGAGCATCACTGTCAGAGACTGTACAACTCCAGTGTAAACTCTGGAACATTAGAGTTTGTCCTGAGTGGTTAGGACTTGGCTTCAGCTACTCAAGTGGAGAGCTACATTCTTACTGGTGTTCGATTGTCCAGGATTTCGGAGTTGATCAGAGATATTGAAGGAGATAAACTCCTAGAGGTAGATTTCAAGGAAGTGGTCAAGGCCAAAGGAGGAGTTGAGCTAAGTCAAACTCCAAGGGCAGGATTTGTTTCTATAAGTCAACAAGATATTTGAACTGAGGATATAAAGTAGAGTACTAGAATTTATATACTAAAGAAGTACATAGATATGAGTCTAGAAGAGGAATAGAGAATGTACATGAGTAAGACGGAAGTTGGAATATGTGGAATGCCAGAGCTGTGCAAACACAGGTGTGGAGCATTCTAAGAAGTGGATCTGGTACTAAAAGGAATACAAGGATAAACATAAGAGGACAAGGAGAGAATGTCTATGGCAAAGTCAAACTTCAAAGGCACAGTTGTATCTCTAGCATGAGAATGCATCGGAGTTCATGAGTTCATGCTATGGAGTTAACTCCAAAGCATGTGAAAGTAGGCTGGGATAACTCCAGAGTACAGGAAAGTGTGCAGAGTTTGGTTCTAGAGGTAGAAGTTTGGACATGGTTGGTCTGGAATATGACAGTTGCTGTCATTCCAACGAGGGCTAGGCCATGTTCACACAGACTACAGAATGCTCGATGCACTTGATTGTGCTTTCAAGCAGAGTGTGCCCTGTCCATAACGACAAACTCATAAGATTGTCCATAGACAGTTTCCTTTGATTTATTTTGGAACCAGACACTTGGTATGGCAAGCCCAACTTTTTCTTTGAGTACCAGAACCTCAAGAACTATTGTCACAGCATCTTGAATGGACTGTGCTCACAGTTAGCAATGGTTCCAGAAAATGAGTCACACTTACAGTGTGAGTGGCCAAGACAATACATTGCGACAGATGCTGCTTGCTTTGCTCAAAAATGTCCAACCACCAACTTGTGTGATATTCATGTTGTCCAATGTATGGAAATAAGTCAAATGCAGTGGGTACAAGGAATCATTTGATTTTGCTTTCCCACTGAGCCCTGAGATTTACAGGAGTGATAATGATGTGGGGAAAATCAGGAATGTTCACATCAACACTGTCAAACTTGCAACTACCTGCAATGGATATGAGTGATATGAGTATTAGGCAAACAAGGGCTACTCACTGAAATCCCCCAGGAAGTGCCCTTTGGTCTTGTAGACATGTCAATAATGGGCAAGACAAGTGATCACACTGAGAACCTGCAACGTTTTTCCTAGACCAATGCCATCCATGAGTAGGACCAGCTTGTGTTCAAAAGCTTGCTCCACCATTTGAAATATTCTGACAAGCTGGTGCCAATGAGGATATAATGCTTGGCTTTTCATATTTATATTGTCTTTCAGCCAGGCTTGACCTTCTTCACTCCAAGGGTTGATAACACTGTCGGGATCACTTCATTGTTGGAAAAAAGGTAGCTTTTTATCTGATAACCCGTCCAAGTCTAAATTGAGCTGTTTATCGTCCTCACTGGCTTGAATGTCCTCAATGGATATCAGGAAGTTGCACATGACTTCTTTGATGTTGTCCTCACTGGCAAGCTGGCTAAGAGCATCACACACTGCCTTTGGAAGTTTTGTTCAACCGTTAACAGGATCTCAGAAAGAATCAAGAGGATGACCTACTCGTCGTCGTCTTACTCCCTGGATCTTTACACACCACCTTTAGTATTTCCACCATATTGGACATATACTTCTTGAAGTATTTGCAACATTCCTTATTGTCATACCATTGATACAGTTTCACAAGCTTTTGCAACTTGGCCAAAAATGTCCAGATGCTGCACAAAGTAGGCTGAGTGTCTTTTGCCATAAATGCTGGATGTGATAGATGAGAAATACACAATGTGATAGCCATTTGGGATCATATACTGTCCCACATCTGGATCACCTGTTTGAATCCAGTGTTCATCTGGATCACATTGCAACTAACTGTTTTTTGATATCAATTCCAACTTCTTGTAAGCAAGTTTTTTATGAAGGCAACAACTGGAGGTTTGAGCATCATGGTTATGCCAATGAAAGCGTCTTCACTGAAAAGTGCAGCTGCAACCTTGTCCTAAAGCAAGTAAATCTGTGTGATGTCAGCATGTGGAAGCATCTAACAAGAAGAAATTCTCAGCCACGATGCAAAGATTCATTTCTCACTCACATTGTGGGTATCCATGGCATGATAGACTGCCATAGGAGAATGGCCATTTTCTTCAAGTACTTCATCTATGATCTTGTTGATGCCCCAAGAAGGAAAGCAGGAGAGCATTTCGTGATAAATATGGCCCATGCTGTATGTCCAGCAAAGTCATTGTCAGATGACTTGTTCATTACATGCTTGCTCATTGCACTTCTCTGGCATACCCAAGGCAAAAATCATTGTAACAAAAGACTTTACCTTCTTTGCCAGGCTGACAGACTAATCATTTATGTTGGGCAAAAGGGCTTTTTCATCATCTTTGTCATCATACACCCAGGATTCACCAGGGATCCAAGTGAGGTTCAACCACATCGATGAGCCCCATGGTAAGGTTGGGGCCTCTGCAGTGAGCAGCAAGAGAGAACAGGTCAATGTACTGGTCAGCATGATAAGACAGAGTATATATGAGGGAGGAAAGATGAGTGGATGCATCCTGCACAAGAGTGGCTGTTCTTATGAGGTTGACCTCATGTTGGCCTCATGCTAATTACCCTAGTGTGACACGTTGTGACCTGTTAAGTAAGTCATGGTGACACAGATTAAGGTTGAGGGTTTAGTGTGATGATGTACATGCGACACCACATGGCTGTTCTGGATAGCTACTGGGGTGACAGTCCTCAAATGTTGGAGTGAGGCATATGGCAGAGTCTAGGGCCAGTCAGTGCAAAGGGTTGGACAGCTGATGTTGACATATGTACATGGCTATCTAGGATGGCTATAGGGTTAAGGGTCTATGTACGTTGTGTCATACAGTTGAGGGGCAGTGGGCCAACAGCCAAGCTGAGCCACAGTAATTAGCTGGTGAAAGTCCTGGCCTTGTCAAACCAGTGGCAGCCCTTTGATCATGTTGAGCTCCCAGTGCTTGATGATTACACCCACTGTACTCTTCCAACCCCAGCACTCACTTTCTGTTGCAATTGCTGTCCTTCAAACTCCAGCAATTGGTCAACGCTATTGCTGCCTAGCAGTCACTTCCTGTCACTATCAAGCTCCTTTGAAACACAATGCTCACTGCATAATCACACCCACTATGTTGTGCCAGCCCATGCTTCATGCCACCACCACATTGATTCGAGCCCAATCGCTTAACTTTTGCCTCCAATGCATTTTTATGAGCTCTATCGGTCATTTTGCGCTGTCAACATCTTCTTTCGAGCCCAATTGCTCAATGGATGCTTCTGGTATATCTTTTCAACCCCCAGCATTCGTTCTCCACCATCAACACTTTCTTGTAAGCTGATTGCTCAACAGCTACTCTTGCCTTGTTTTTTCAAATTCTATTGTTCTTCTTCACTATCACTACACTCATTCCCAATTGATCGGCAGATGGCTTCCCTCTGTATTTTTAAAGCTCCAGTGCTCCTTTCCTGCAATCAACATCTTTTGAGCCTAATTGCCTGGTGCAGCTGAAGTTTTATCCTTGCATGCATTCGCCATGTGGTCTGCCAACATTTCCAGCACTCAAATGGATGCATCTGCCATGCTTTTCAACCCCCAGCACTTGTCTCATGCCATCCCCTCCCCTCTAGGGCCTCATCACTCAAAGGCTACCTCCGCTGTGTTTTTTCAACCTCCAGCGCTTGCTGTAGCTGTCAAACATGCTCTGTCCTGCCAGACCCCCTCCACAGCTGCTCCTGCCATGCTTTTTAAACCACAGATCTTTTATTGCACCGTTGACACCCCTCCTGAGCCCAATTGCTTGATGGCTGTCCACACCCTGTTTTTCCAACCCTCAAGCACTCGTCTCATGCTGCCAACTGCTCCCACACCATGTTTTCTCAACCTTCAGTGCTTGTTCTGGGGCTGTTGACATGTCCTCACACAGGTGGAAGGCAGCAGGACTCACAGTGCTTACAGCTGCACATATGCATAGGCTGTCCAGGATGGCCATCAGGTTGAGGGCCTTGCAATGCAGCACGCATCTGAGCAATGGGTGAGAGAGGAGGGCAGGTAAGTAGGTGCACACTCACATACACATGTGGCCATTCAGGACAGCCATCCAGTTCAGTATCAACATTGACAACAGTACATGTCTGGAACAATGAGTGGAACATGCACGTATTGTATCCACGTCACCCAGATGCTGTCCCAGGTAAGGCCATTGTGTCAAGGGCTCACAGTGTGGCATGGCTTGTGTCATCTATCCACTATCCAGGATGGCCATTCCCTAGGGTGTGCCAAAAATAGCCATGCTGTTATGTTCAGAAGTGGATATTCGACATTGCCAAGTAGCCAACTTGGCAAGACAGCCTAATGTTGGCAATTGTGCACTTGAGGGACATGTCTAGGCTATTCTAGATAGACATCTACATTGTCGCTATCATGTTCTTCATTGTCATCTAGATTACAGCTGCTAGACATCATGATGACATGTGGTCAGGTAATTTACAAACCTATTCATATATCCAGTGTACCCCCAGTGTACCTTGAACACCACAATCAAACTCCCACATTTTATTGCTATGTAGTCCAGAAATGCTCTATGATCACAGATTTAAGCACATAGATTTACAGTACAATAATTGTCATGAATGTTCTCATAAGATAGTGATTTTCCTTTTTTGAAATCCTAGCTGCCCAATCTCTGCCCCTAGGGTTGCTATGATGGAACCCTAGAGAGTCTCATAACCTAAAGGGATGGGTGGATGTGGACGGACACAGCAGTGAGTGTCAGGGGTCAGGGACAGAGATAATGACAGCAATGGTGGTTGACGTGAACAGACATGGCAAAGAGTGTCAGGCATTGGAGGTTGTGGACAGAGACAACGTCCTGCTGATTCCAGCTGAGGGAATGTGAACAGGGATGATATCAAGCATTAGTGCTAGGTGGATGTGGACACAGCCAGAGCCACTATTGATGTGGATGGCGGTGGTGGTGAGCATTGGGGGTCTGGGGTTGTGGACAGAGACAACCTCACACAATTGCAGCCAAGGAAATGTGGAGGGTGTCAATGGTGAGCAATGTGGACAGAGCCAATGTGGTGAGAGAGAATGGCAAGTGACATAGGCCATGTGGACGTTGGTGGAGATTACAATGAGCTGTGTGGGCAGAGGGGACGTGGAATGAGGCAGCCACATGTGCTGATTGCAGTGGAATGATGAACAATAGTGGCTATGGTACCTGCCAAATCGAACAATGGACCATGAAAGTGGGGAGGCATGACCATTCATGTTGTGTCATGTGTGGGAACACATGCAGCCACCACTACCACCACCCACCACAACCATCAAAACCATTCCCGCAATCACTCCTGTCATCTTCCGCATTTCCCTCCTATTATCCACCATGGCCACCATCATTCAGATTCATATCCTCATCATCGAACTTCTCATGTCATGTGAAGACATGATTTGCAATGCCACCTTGAATGCCCCCCTCAAGTTGCACAATACATTTCAGCATGTGTATCATTTGTCACATTGTCAGCTTTCACTCACTGTGTTTATAGTCCATTACATTGCTGATGACGACAATGCATGCAGCAAGGACCTTGTTCTCACCATAGGCAAAGTGTATGTACCATTCTGTTCTCTTTTTCCTCTTCTTCAGCTAACAAATCCATCATTCAAGCATTCATGTACTCCATGTATACATGCCATCTGTTGACATCAGTGAGACACATGAAGACCACGAGTATTGGTATGCAACAATCATTGGGCTGTACCTCCAGGATGACAGCAATGCTCCAGTGTGTGGTTCTATCCTTTTGATCATCCCTAATACTCATTGAATACCAGCCCAACATTTGGATGAAGGTGCACTGGATGTACAGTGTGCAGGATCTCAGGAATGCTAGTACAACCAGTGATATGTAAGTAATCCAGTCCTCATTTTTAATGGCATCATTCATTGCCAAATAGGCTCTCCAATGCAATGCAACAAACCAAACTCATCAATACAAACCATCATGCAGTATTGAATACTTCATACATTCACTGTAAGTCCCATTATTCGCTGTTGACACATGCTCATTCTGGTAAAGCAATTGCATGCATTCCTCACATTAGCATGCATGAGGCCACAGACCAATGTGGGCTCTCCAGCAGCCTTCTCCTGCTTGACATCCCAAGCCTCCTGTAGCCACATTTTTAATGCACGTAGCAATTGTTGGAACTTCTGCAACTGACCCATGGTCTTCTGTAGCCTCCCCCTCAACTCCAAAGCCTGTTGCTCATCTTGTCTATCCATGTCTGTGTTAGTAACCTCTCCTTCAGTTCAGCAATCTCAGTGAGGTTGCCACTAATATTTTCCCGATGCTCTGCAAGTTCATTTGCATGACCAAGAAGATATGTCTATAGGGCATTGTTGGTCTCCTTGGCCTGTGCAAGTAATGATTTTGCACACTTCACCTTCTTTCACTCATTATGGAGGCTATTTGTAGGTTTCATCTGCCTTTTTTTTGGTCTCTGCAAGTTGTTGTTGAGTATGGTCTAGCCAAAGTTGCACTTTGGTGAGTTCTGCTTGTTTGGATACATAATCAGCTAAAACCTGTGCTTGATTTGATTGCAGAACCTTTACACGATCCTTCAACCAATAAGATAGGGCAATAGGAACCATGATAGAGTAAGGTGTGCTGTTTTCTTTGCTGTCTTGACTCCATTGGGCCAGCTTTTGTGCTGCCACTATGCCTGCTCTCTGATTTGCTGAGCAGCACTTTTTTTGCACATACAGCAATTTTATTGATACCATTGGAGTGTGAATGCTCAAAAGAGCAGGACAAAGGGATTGAAACACGTACAAGTGTTGAGTACGGCCATGTGCATCTATATCAGACACAACCATGCAGGATGTGCCTGAGGATCCATGTGTCATAGGGGCTGCTGACATCATCAACCCAGCCAGGGTTGAATGAGAGTGCTCTGTACTTTGCTCCATACAAGAAAAACACTCCTACTTCCTAATTAATCATTTTGTACTAACCCGTTTTTTCATTTTCAATTATCTTATTTGAGTTCTTACATTTGAGCATGGTGTATTTCACTTGTACACAAGTATGTTAAAGATCTATTCAGTACATCCTGTTAATTTTTTCATCTGCATCATTTTTCCTTCTTGCATCAACAGTCATTATATTGCAAGTTAGTGCTGTACAAGTTTGTGCCATGGTATTTCACCAGAAATAGAGGCCACATGCTTATGTAAGCATCACACAATGGGGGTGGGGGTGAAGCCCACCCCCATTGTCATAGTACAATTGTTAATTGGTGAAAAGGTACACCTGAATTGCAGATAGCCAGTCCTGGAATTTCATGGTGATTTCATCATAGGTGGGGGATATGTTGAGCCAAAGCTCAATAGGTTTTGGAATGGAAGTCATCTAATCTAAGAGCCATGAGGGGGTTAGTTCTATCATAGATGGGGAGATTGTTCAGCTACAACTCAACAAGTTTTGGGATGGAGGTCATCTGATGCCAAGAGTGCTCTATAGAGGAAATTGGGGAACTTCTAGAAGATGGGACCAGACTACTTCTATTTCACTTCCTCTCTAGCACTCCTCAGTGATACAACAACTGGACTTGTCATCAAAGCCACTTGGGCTCTGGACACCAAATAGGCTTTGTGTTTGTTCAAACCTTGCTGAAGATTTTACATCAATAGCAAGCCAAGCTCCCTTGGGACTTCATGTCCAAGGTCTTGCTTCTCTTTTTTTCCTGCCTTCAACACTTCTGATTCAAGTTTAGCAGTCCTGCATTGTATTAGTATCCATATCTTTTACTGTGCTTATGTACTGAGCACTGAGTCCTTTCCTTATGATGTTCTTGATATTTTAGATACATCTTGAAATGCCGTATATTATTCTCATATACTTCATGTAATTTTAACAAATTCCTTACATCTCAGATAACATCTTCTTGCATGTTTACTATCACTAAACCCACTAGAGACAACCTGCATATATACATATCTGGTTGTTGGGGTGCTTTTAAGTTGACAGAGATCCTTGACAACAGGTGATCTAACTGGCCTTGATACCATGGTTTTCACCTACTATGCATGCCAACTATGACCATCACCTGGCAACACAATTTTTTGCAAGAACTCTGACAAGGCTTCATGCTTTGTCAATGTGGTAATATGAACTTCATGTGCTATGCTTATGAGACTTAGCATTCTATGCCCATTCAGAATTTGTAACCTCAAGTTTGCTGCACATTTCATACAATCATTTTTGCCAAGGCTTCATGCCTTATTTTTGTATTGCAATGGACCTTTGATCTATCATAAATTTCAGTTCCTATTCATGCCTCTCTACTAAGCCATCAACTCTTCTTCACCAGTCATTTTTATTTTAACTCTCATCTCTGCTAATGGCCAGTGTACTTTGGATTTACCATTTTCCATCTCTTTTGAACATGCTTCCAAAACTACTTGACAAAGATGAGACCATGAATGTTTTTCATTCGTAGTGTCTCCATATCTGATGTTAATAGCTCATATGCACACTCCACACACATCAAACCCTGCAAATTCTATGCCTTTAATGAAAATGTAGACCAGGTGGCCAGCTCCCCATCTTTAGCTATAAAAGTAAATTACTTTATGATGCACTCACTTATGTGTCCACTTTTTTTCTGGCTAATTTCTCAAATACAGACAATCATATGTATGTGCCCTGCATACTTATATCAAAAACATTGATGATCAATTCTCTTTTAGAGATGTGCCATTGAAGTTCTCTCTGTTCATCAAGATCCCAAATCTACTGAATAACATTCTAACTTTCACCACTTGAAGTGATTGCATGGTCATCTTAAGAGTTTTTGCACTATATTCCATTGATTATTTGTGAAGTGATCTCAGATCTGAAGGAGTGTGACCACTACTGATTGCTTGTTTAAGTGATCACACTTACATGTATGGAACAAAACATTTTTGCATCTATCTCTAAGAGAAAGTTTCCCATTGTAGCACTCTTTTTGAATGCAAACATGATTGTACACTGGTATATTGTAATGCAAACTGAAGCTGTAAATATTAAGTGGGATGATCAAGCAGTTAGTGACCACAGTGGTGCTAGAAGTAAGCCATTGAAAAGAGTATATAGATGACTATTCATAAACAGACCTTCAATCTCAAAGAGAGGTGTGAACAGGTAAATTTCCTATATCAAATGCACAGTCCGGCAGCATTCATCAATAAGCTGTCAAATGAATTGGATGAATCAAAGATCCACCTTCTATGTACTGACTGCTAGTTGACTCAGGAAAAAGCTAGACTCACTTTCCAAAAGTTAGACAAAGCTAGTGAGCAACACCATAATATACTCAATAATGGAGTACATGAAGGAATCTGCATGGGACAATGGGTTGCAAAACAAAGGGGGGAGGTTTCAAAGGCCAGAGATATTCCAAACACTTCATATCAGATGAATTGTATGATTGAGTCTGTTCTACATGTATGGATTTCCACTACTCTATAATTCTGTTATACCTATGAATAGCAGCCACTTCATTCACAGTTGGTTGGTAGATTATATCTTCTGGCATCATCATTCTGTTGCAAGTGAAGATGTATTTGAACATGAGAGTGTTGATCTGCAGGTCTAGCTCTTATGATTTCATATGCTTGAAGATATAAAAGAGCATAAGGATGGTGCTCTTGAATAAGATGGTGAAGATCCAGCAGAATATCACCATGAAAACCAGGATCTCTCTCTAATTGTCTCTTTGTAGCTTGTTGAGGATCATAAATATAAAGCTGGACATAAGATGGTTGAAAACCTTCAGGTGGAAGAAGAGCACCTAAAAGATGGTGAAATTGACCATGAATACAAAAAGGAGCAGGAGAAGCACCCTAAACAATTTAAATATCAACATGTAATTCAATTAATAAAATAGCAAAAAAACTAACTTGCTGAGCAGCCAAATGTTCAATGTCTATGCCTACAGAGGTAAAAGCCAAGGCATTGTTGTATTGATGAATATGTACTTTAAATCCCCTTGTATTCTAAGATCATTAAACAAAACTTGAAGATCATGTGAGGTTATTACAAGATGCATGAGTCTGTGATGCCAGAGGGACAAATCAAGCAGTATAGTTGTTGCAGGACTGGCATACTCAGTGATGTGCTCTGTCACACCATCCAGAAACATGGCATTGTGCTCATTAATGTGGGCAATGTACAAGGGAGGCCTATTGGAGTAACTGAAGGCCATTTGGGTGGTGTTGATATGCATGCACATTGAAAGAGGAGTGACGAGTTAGATACAGAACTGCTAATAGGATGTTCTGCAGCTGGGGAATCTGTAGGACATTGGAAAATTCAACTACTCACACTCTCTTTCCCTCTACCACTGAGTGGGATTGTTGTGTGCCTGGTGATTGCACACTATGGTGGGCCTGTGTGTCATCGTTGAGGTACACTTGTGCCTATTGTCCACTTCAGCCACATTATGGCTGAAGTTGTTGTTATGTATCATTATGATGGTCTCTTAGTGTATATCATGAGAGTCTGATGTCTTGCTCTTCAGTCTCTGACATCAGACTCCAGCTGCTCTACTTCAGCTGCTTAACAGGGATGGAATACCACAGACCACATCCCTGCTGAATACACCACTGTATTGTCCACAAGTTTGATTGGAACACATTGTAGGCTGTAATTGCCCAGCCAGTGACAATGGGTGTTATATAAGAAGTGGCCCAGTGTTTGCATTCCAATCATCATCAGCATCAATTGACAGGGGGAGACAGTGGATCAGAGGGTGTTACTTACACAAGCAACAAGATGCTTGCTTTCACCAACGAGTGCAAGAAAATAACTCCTTATAGGCCACAAAATGTGTGCTGGCCTTCTGCTGGACAAAGTGCATCATCAGGGCTGTCCAAGCAGCAGTGGGATCGTCCTGAGAGGCACAGATATGAACTTGCTGGTCTGGCATCAAACTCAGCATCAACTCTCCAGCAGCCTTGTCCTGCTTGACATCCCAAGCCTCCTGTTCCTTATCTCCAGAGGTGGGGCACTTCTCCTTGTCATCAACGAGGTGCCAGAGGCCTTGGGAGTGCAGCAGAGCCTTCATCTTTTCACTCCAGGTGGGGTAGTTGTTGCCATTGAGAGGCTGAATGCGGTGGGTATGGTGTTCAGAGGACATGGAAGGTGGATGGGGTTCCAGTAGGTGAAAAAGCACAGATGGAGTGGTTCCAAGAAGTGGATGTAGCAGAGTTGGAACCAGTGAAAATAAAGTCACCTAGGAGGCGAGATGAGAAGCGGTTTGGAGCACAGTTCAAAGCACAGGGCTCATAACCTGTTAAGCAGCTGGACAAAGGTCAGCTGGAGTCCGATGTCAGAGACTGAAGAGCAAGACATCAGACTCCCAAGTTCTAATACTAAGAGACCATCATAATGATACATAACAACAACTTCAGCCACAATGTGGCTGAAGCAGCATTGTTCCCCTGGATGATAGCAACAAAGAGGCACAGTCCAGAGGGATGAGAGAACATCATCTGGGTATCATTTATGTGGACAACAAGCCCAGAACAGCGAGTCAAGTACAGAACAGACAGGAGATTGGTTCAGAGGTCCAGAACATGCAAAACTCGAATGGAACACCACAGACCCAACCCCAGCTGAATACACCACAATGCTGTTAGCCAGAGTGATTGGCACACAATATGGGGTATAATTGCAGAGCCAATGGCAATGAGGCATCATGTGAGAAGTGGCGGGTGAGTATCCATTCCAACTAATGTCAGCAAGGGGCTGAGATGGCACAGGAGGTAGCCTACGATGGGTCACAGGAATGATGACTTGCATTTCCGGCACATTCTCCAGTGTGTCCTGGTGCAGCTGTTGATGCAGGGCAGCAGTCTGCACTTGCTTCGCTTTCTTGCTCTTGCTCTTGGCTGTCTTGAACGCCTCTTTCGCCTATTTCAACATGAAACACTTGCACTGGCAGTGGCCCATTTTCTCACAGAAACCACATGGCATATTTGGGTCGCCACCTTCATTCACCTTGTCCTCATCGAGATTGGTGAGGAGTGCCAGGAAGGATGTGAAATGGAAGTTGTCCGGACACAGAGCTCGAATCATCACCATACAGGTCAATTCATTGTCCAGTTTGCCAAGATCAAAGGTGGTAGGGCTAAGATCATTGATCCTGGACATGGCATCCTCTACTTGAGTAGTGACCCAGAGCAGTCAGTCTTCTGGATGCTTCCTGATGTTGAAGAACTAGTTCATCATAGGTCACAAAATGTGTTCCAGCTTCCTGTTGGACATAGACCTTTTGCAAAGCAGTCCAAGGCAGTAGGATCATCCTGGAGGGCTCAAATATCAACTCTCTCCTTTGTGATGACATTGAGCATGAGTGCTCCAGCAGCCTTGTCCTGTTGACATCCCAGGCATCCTGTTCATCACCTGCAGCACTAGCTCCACACAATTGACAAATCCTCAGAGGCCTTTGGCATGCAGCAATGCCTTCACCTCATTGTAGCAAGTGGGATAATTTTTCCCATTGAGGGGCTAAATGTATGTGTTGGGAAGGGTGGTGCTCAAAGGACATGATAGGGGACTGATAGGAGACTGATAGGGGATGTGATAGGAGACAAGCGCAGCACAGAGTGCTTATAACATGAGGAGTGGTAACAACGATGACATATGGATGAGAGACACTTCACAAATGAAATGGACAAGGTAGAGGGGATGCTTGTTACGCTCGGGTCGTAACAGCAAGCTCTGAGAGCTTATTGGACAAGATCTGGCTGCAAGATCAGCTTATCAAGTCCTTGGTCAAGCACGGGTCTTGA